>JAANDG010000732.1:0-65053 GCA_036852015.1 Pelodera strongyloides | reverse complement strand
GGAGTAAATGCGGTGTGGAACCTGCGAACGTGAACTTTTCTCTATTTTGTTTGCGATGCTTTATACTTTCACTATTGCGGTTTACGATTCATCGATTGATTATTTTCAACGTAATAAACATATCTAGGTCTGGGCTGGGTGTATAGGGGGAAATAGATGAATTTGACCGTTCACGTGCTCTGATTAACTGTTGTTGGACTACTTCATTTTGAACGTTTCGTTTATAGAGCGCAATATATGTTTTACTTTTCCAGAAGGCTCCAAAACATCGTCTTTCAATCGGCTGCTTCATGTCCGGCTGGTTGCGATCGATTCAGGTGCTTTTAAACCTAAAGCATCAATAATCAATTGAAAACTGAAAGCGGAAAGCGGAATGACGGGTACTTTTGACGTCAAAAGATTCTGTAGCAAAAATCCTGTTTAGTGTTGTTCCCATTTCAGGGTCAAATCACCGATTTTGCTCAAGATGTTCTCAATGAGGCTACGGAAGATGTGGTAGACGCAGAATCTGAACTACAGGTATTCAAGTTGAAGTCTAGTAATAGGGGGTCTTAAAAACTACCTTGGAGCTCACGCATGTACGACGCCGCAAAACGGAATGGGGGCAGTGTATTGTGTGGGATTGCATCGCATCTTTATTTTCTTACTCACAACTTCTGCAGATTGTTACCTGGGAATACGTCTTCCGTTTGTAAAGCGGGATCGTGAATCGAAATGTGATAATAGTGGAAGACGTTGTCTTTTCCATGCGCTAATAAGCTCTTTGTTTATATGGTGCGGTTCTGCGTTCTACCCGTTTGACATTCTCGTAACGAAATCCTATGACATAGTTTGTCATTTGCAGTACTATAAACGACTTTTAGGTTGCAAGACGACAGTGCAATGAAGCTGAGCGCGCGCTTATTCAGGAGCAGCAAAAGGTGTCAACGCTTGAGAACAAGGTGAGCTTTACTTATGTCCGTTCAGATTTGACATTTTCCTATTTCCAGAAGGCTCTGACGATTCGAAAAACATAGTCCCTGGAAGTCAAAATAAAAAGCCTTACTCCATCCTATGTGCCTCGGTATTTTTGAGGAGTTCGAACACCATATGTATTTTTCGAACATTGAAAACGGCGGAAATGGAAGCATTTATATAAACTTTTTTGCAGTTGTGTTGCGTTATCATTTTCTGTTTTTGTTTAGCTGAAGGACGCAGATCAAAAGCTGTACGAAACCCATGTTGAAATGGACGCGATCGGTTCTCGATATGGGTCGATGATTCAGTCTCGGGATGATGAAATCAAGAAATTGAAGGTTAATTTATTTGCTCGCGCCGATCTTTCATCACAAGTATCGCGCATACCAAATCACAGCGTTCATGAGTTTTCTTCGATTTAGATTCAATTGGAACAATCGCGGACGATACATGGTGGAGATTTTAGCCCAACGAGTGGTTGCCTTGAAGAGAGAGTTTCGGAATTAACGCGGGAAGTTGCGCACTGGAAATCGGTTGCGCAGAACACCCAGCAACAACAGGTACTTTAGCATTCATCATTGTCTGGTTGTCGTGGGGTCTCGTGCTTGCAAAGTTTGCGCTTCTGATACATTTTTTTATTCGATGCGTCAATTTGTTTTACAATTGGTGTTGGTTGATTCTCCCTTGCTTCCATTTATGCGCTGCTTATATACTGCCACCGTCTGCTCTCGAGACCGGAAATTGCGCCACTTTCACTTTCCACCTTTGTCACTGTTCATGTAGTATATTGTGACATTCCAGGCCGGATCTAGCGCCGATGCTGAACTGAAGAAGCAGCTGGAAGAAGAACGGAACAGGAAGGAGGCTGAGGTTACTGTTTCGCTTTACTGCTTAACTTACAGCACATGCTATGCCTATAAATTACTCTGCGTTCCGAAATAAGTTGTGCCGTTGTGTGATGGTGATGGGTGATGGGCTGATGGGCATGCTCTAACTGAGGATTAGTGTTGCCTTCGACGCCTACTCTTCCATTCCTCTCCCTCTTAAAGGAGGAGGCTCACGAGAATGAAGTGCTCAAATAGTTTCCTTTTATCGAAAGATGATGGTATTAAATTCCGAAAGACACTACAAAGCAATAGCTTTTAATTGGGAGGAGTAAATCAATATAAAACTATGAATTCTATTAAAATTTTGGATCGTAGTAAACAGTTGATTTTCATAGTGGACATGCAAATTTTGGGCTGGCTTGCAAAATGACTGGTAAATTTGCATGCCCAGTATGGAATTGGAAATCAACTATTTACTACGACTACGATCCAAAATTGTAATAGAATTCATAGTTTTATATTGATTTAGTCCTCCCAATTAAAAGCTTTGCTTTGTAAAGCATGTCTTTCGCAATTTAGTACCATCATCTTTCGATAAAAGGAAACCATTTGAGCACTTCATTCTCGTGAGCCTCCTCCTTTAAAAAATAAGACTACTTTCTTCACACATACAATCAATCGGATTGTTATTATATACATGCTTAAGTCTATGTGTGATGATTGTATGTCTGAATAAAGTGGTATTCACATAACATAACATCACATATAACCGGCAGTACGTATGGGGTTTACCTTTTATTGAAACTGTAAAAAGGCAATACTAATTATGTGAATATTACGACGATGAAAACGGTGATGGGCGCGATAGACAGAGTGCGGGTCTTCAAGTTTCCAGAGGGGAGTAGAGTAGATCCACGGGCGTAGTGTACCAACGTCGACTCCTCACAGGAGGTTTGGCACAAGTCCGGTGTGATCGTGAAGTCGCTCTCTTGGTTTCTTTCTCTTCATGATTCTTTCAAGGCTCGATTACCGTTCTGGTATTACTCTTTTGTAATGATCGTTGTAACGGTTCCTTTAGATCGCAGCTCTAGTTTTGCAGCACGCTCACAACGTTCAGGAACTGCGTGAAGAGTACGAGGAAAGGATTACTGCTCTGCAGGTACTTAACTTGTATCATTCGTTGTATATGTAATATGTAATATTCTACAGATCTACGTTAAGTACCGGAATTCGTTGTATAGGTAATATTCTACAGACCTACGTTAAGTATCACATTGGGCTTTGGGGAGATGCAGGGTAAAGGGTTTCCCGAACCACCTCCGGTCGAGACTCACCGGCGAGGTTTATGCCCTGCAGGACATAAATAAACGTCGCCGGTAAGTCCGGAGGCGAGAGGTGGTAATTCTGACGTTTCTGATATATTTCTGGTATCAGAGTAATTCTGAAGTTTCTGATATATTTGTGGTACTTTTTTCTGATATATTTCTGGTACCTGCTTGTTTAGACTGCCACGGTGCTTTCTGAACTAGACACAAAGGAAGAGGATGAAAACGCGAAGAAGGAAGCAGAGGTATATTTTTTCCTTTTTTTTTTGGTAGAAAACTAAATACTCTGGGGCAGTATCGCAGTATTCTACAGTTTTACCTGCTTTACATTTTGCTTGTCTGTGTATTTGTTCACCCACAACCAGGACCATTATAGAAATAATGCCGTGTTTTGCATATGTAAGATACCCGAAACAATTGGTTTCTCTTTGCTGCAGATAGCCAACTTGGTCTCTCTACATTCACAAAATATCAAGGAGCTACGGGATGAGTACGAGGAGAAGATTGCATCTTTGCAGGTAAAAAAGGTCAAACAATTTAATAGTGCTAGTGTGCTGGTCAATTTCTGGTTTCTTATGGGTATCCCTTTCAGATGGCTTCCTCCAGCGAATCGAATCAAAGTGATTTACTGGATGCTGTCCTTCTTGAAAAGGAAGAATTGCTCGAAGAGAAAAAACGGTTAGAAGAGATGGTAAGTGTGGTGTCACATTGTCACATAGCAAAGACGACTGTATTTGCTCACAAGTCTATTGATAGTGTCATGTATGTATGTTATGTTAGATAACATATAACACAAGATCAAAGATCAACCATTCGATCCAGGACTCCGGATCTCCGGAATTTCGCTATTCGTCATGATCTTTCTGGAAATGGGGCTAATGTAATCCTTATATTCCCGACACTTTATTTTAATTTTAGTTTAGTGCATTTTCTAGTTTTTGTTCAGGTGCGTCATCAAACCGAGCAAGAGAAACCAGTATTCCTTGACTATCCAGAGGGCTCTTTTGTAAGATTTCTTTCCTTGTGAATTTGCGATTCGTCTGTGTCTGTAACATTGGCACAGGAGTTTTAAAGCGAAATGGCACCCAGTTTAGGGTTTTTTCACCAAAAATAGTTTAAATTCTTTTGTTAATGAAAGTCAACACCATAAATGGATAGGAACTGAAAAAATAACAAAGCAAAAACATAACTGCTCGCATTTTATATGGAAAAATTGTCCATTGCGCTAGCCTAATACATTTCACTCACTCACCCAAAAATTAAATCTCCCGCTTAATAACCATTCCGAGATTTGTAGTTTGGATTTACTCGTATAGTGTTTATTTCAAATCTGGTTAGGCCACAGGAGAATCTTGCCACGAAAACGCCAGCCTTGGCCACCCAACCCCGTGAAAACGCCACGATTTTGTGACGCCTTGAAAACGCCACCCTTGGCCACCCTACGCCGTGAAAACGCCGGGGTGCGCTTTTCACGGCAAATATTGAAGACTACGCGAAAATGCAAACAACGGTCGACTGGCAAAAATTTCAAACCCATATTAGTTTCGCGCCGAACCATACTAGTTTCGCATTTTGCCTTTCCCCGTATGTACGATATAGCCGAGTGGTCTAAGCTGCGGACTAGTAATCTGGTCAGTAGCTTATCGGCAGGTTCGATTCCTGTCAAAGTGCTTGTGTCTTGCGAAGTTGTATTCCTATAATAACTGAATTGCAAGTCGCTAGCACTACATTTTTGCACTGGGAAACGCCACCGTGGCGTTTGGTACGGCGTTTGGCACGCCGTGAAAATGCCTTGTGTCTTGTGCCTTGGCGATCCGACCACTTTGCCTTGGCGTTTTCACGGCAAAAACATGGCGCCGTTGGTCCTGTGGCACTAGTGCAACTCCATACGTCAAATTCCTAATGCAGCCACACAAGTAGAAGCCGTAGTCGAGTGGTAGAGCTCTCGCTTTTTGTGCGAGAGGCCCCGGGTTCGACCCCGCAGCCGACAAACAATTTTGCATGAAATATTACTTTCCGATAACGAGAAAGGAGCTGTCAGTTCGCTTTAAAGCGAAATGCTAGCCTCTTTGGAAAATTTGCATATGATAAGCAAATCCTATGTATCCTATTCTAATTTTGTACGATTGCCGTGGACGATCGTACAAAATTAGCATAGGATACATAGGATTTGCTTATCATATGCACATTTTCCAAAGGAAAGGGGCTAGCATTTCGCTTTAAGTAGACAGATTCTTTTGTTTTTTTTTGGCTACTGTTACAAACGTTGATCGTCTCGAATTCACAGCCGATTTCTGCATGATTTTTAATGTAGATATGTTTGTTGTTGGAATCCTGTCTCTATTCAGATTGTCGACTTGGAGGATCGATTAAAGGTTGCCGAGTCTGGGCTTGCACATATGAATTCCCTTACCGATGAAATAGACAAGAAGAACGAGGAGATTCTGAATTTGAGGTGCTGTTCATTTGGATTTTGTATGTACATCTGCACATTTTTTCTTCTTAAATAGATAGGGATTGGATTTGTGACTTCGTGAGTAATCATTTGATTGGCATAGGCCGATTTCCTATCTTTATGAATGGCTCATTTGAGTAAGAAGCCACGTGCCTTATCCCTATCTTATTCTCAGACGTCAGAACGACGAGTTGACGCTTGCGTATAATGATTTGAATATGGAATTGGAGACGGTGAAGGAGAGCCACGGACAGCAGACAATTAACAACCACGATCTTTTACTGAGGATCGGTAACTTCCGTCTTATTTTACAAGGACTATTTTGCCCTTTAAGTTGCTTGATTATTTTGCTATTTTCTTCTATGGCATATGTTGTTGAGTATTAAGAATTTCAGTTTCGAGTGGTTGTAATCGTCATTATATTCTGTTTGGTTCATGACAGCCTGCTTGTTTTTCAGACAATCTGAAGGCTTCCCTGATTGAGTACGAGGAGCGTTACGAGATGTGCAAGCGGGATAACATGGAGACTGTTAAGCAACTGGAGAACCTGACCAAGCAGTTCGATCGATTGAAGAGCACCTTCGATGACAGCAAGGAAAGAGCACTGACAACGGATGCCAATTTAAATGTAATCGCGTTTCTCCCCTCCCCCCTCTAAGTAGTTGCTTGCTTGTTCGGGTTAACTTTAGGGATTTTGCGCCATATCACAATCACATCCATATATGTTAGGGTTAGACACGTAACGCATCGGTGAAATGCAGACTATACAATTGCCTCGGGTCTCTTTTTATGTTGCGATGTTTCAGACTGAAGTAGACCGCCTACGTCAGGCGCTTGATCAGTCAAAGTACGACCGTGATCGACTACGCGAAGACGTCGACAAATTTAGATCAGCGGTTTGTCGCAGTCGCAGTTGCTCTTCGTTATCTTTTGTCTTCATTAGGATATCTAGTGGTAGTGGTTGGAATACTTTTATCACAATTTTGGATTGGGATGGGGGTATGCGTTATTTAAGAATTTAAGTCTTGTCTTGCGATTTAGGTTGATTCGATCGACACCGAACTGCAGAGTTTACGTGATTCTAACAGACGGCTCGCCGAGGAGAACATTATGCTGAGCGATTCCATTGATAAGTAGGTTATGCGCACTTTGCATTTCTAATTTTGGTCGGTTCCCAGCTTTACGTTTTTGGAGTGCTATTTGGAAGAGCACATCCATCCGCACATCGTTGAACGATATATCGTCTTAATATGTGTAATTAATATCTATTAAAGGTTGGTGTATATATTTACTAGCGAGCGCCGCGCATAAGCGAACCGTTCGCGGCCGATCTCTAGTGTTGGCGAATATGGTTCTGATCTATTTTGGGTACGACGAATCCGTGAAGGAGTTGATGACGAGGAACGATGAACAGATGACAACCTTCCGGACCGACTTCCAGGACATTCAGAATATTCATGCTGCCAAGGTGAGCAGTTCTTGACAAAGGATTGGCAAGTTGGCTTCGAAAAAATAAGGACGAAATTCCTGCGGATTTTCGAGGCTGTGCGGCAACATTTATGCTATCGATAACCATGATTCAGGTCATTTTGAACTGTTTAGGATGCCAACTGGGAACGGATGTGCGAGGAATTGCGAACGAAGTGTGCTTTGTATGAGGAAGAACTGGAGAAGGCGCGGGATCAAGGGTATGGAGCCAGTCAGGTTACGCTCAAGGACGATGATCAGGAGCACATAGAGGAAACCCAGGCAAATGTGAGCCCGATAACCCTTGTTTCTTTTCCTGCGGTGGCATTATGTGTCCTGACCAAGGGGAAAAATGACAGGTAACCCATAGTTTATAGGCTTCTTGCTGATTTTGATTTCTCGAGGCTTATTTTTTTAGGTTGAACATACAGATCAACCGGAGTCCAGTGGCGATTCCACCGCTCCTGTGGATTTGGAGGCACATCTCGTGGAGTTAGAGAAGCTTATGGTGGATATGGAGAGTCAGGAACGTCGCTTAGAAACGAATGAACTTGTCAGTTTGCCTTCCCATTACTAATTTTGTTGTCCATTTGTGCGCCTGGCGAATCTTTTTTTGGCTCTTTTGTGTTGGCTGATACGTTGAGCAAAAAATGGAAATTTTGTGTTTGCGTAACTTCATTTAAAGATCTGCGACGTATCACAGGTGGCAAAGTATTTTATTGTGATTTCAAAGCCAAATACCTTGTTTAAAAAAAGACGTGAGTCTGGTTTAGAAAAGACGTGAACAAATGGAGGCGATGTCCGGCTTGAGCTCTGTGGTGGAGGGGATCAGTAAAAAGATACGGAGTGCCGCCGAACAAGGAGCTGATCACGGTCGGGACGTAGATGACGATATGGTAGGAACGGAAGTTGTTACCCCCTTTAATCGCGCCTTTATTTCATGAGAACGGGGCTCAAATTGCATGAGCAAATGGGGATGATGTCCAAGAATTTCATTAAAGGTTTTTATGTGGTTGTAGCGTAGCTCTCCCTATAAGAATATTTAGCCCTGTTCGATAGTTCGATTTTGTAGAACTATTCGTAATTATTGTTTGACTGCAACGCCAAAGTCTCTCTCGTTCACAAGATTCCTCTGTTTGCAGCATCCTACTGTCATTTCTGTTGAAGCACTTTCTACACAATTGCAAGAGGCACTAACTGCAATTAACGAGAAGACGGACGAGTGCGAGCTGCTGAGAGAGGAAAAGGAGACTGTCGAGAGGGAACTTCAGGTGGAAAACGAGAGTAATCATGATAAACGCGCCTTAGGGGGGCTATAGTGCTAGTGCACTTAGCGAAGTGAGGCACACTGTTGTTTTTAATGTTTTATTTAGATGCGTCAAAGTGTCGTCGATGAGATGATTTCCCAAACGAACGTGCTTCAGATGCAGCAGCAACATTCGGCCGACACCATTAAACAGCTAAGACATGAGGTGTGTTTGGTGTTTTTTTTTGTTCTAGTAGATTCCCTCCCGACTTGCAAATACCTGCCAACGAGGTTGTAATATATATTATTCCGTACAAAATATTAGCAGACAGATTCTGTCTACGGCAGAAAAAGTAGAGGTTTGAGGTTACGACCTTTCTGAATGAAATGCGTTTAGTTGACCGAAAAGGAGAAGAAATACTACGAAAAGGAGCGAGAGTTGATGCGCGCCGAGGAAAAACTGAATTCTTTGTTACAGAAAGGTGAATCAGAGGAGTCATCGGAAGCGGAGGTTTGGATTTGTTGAAACGGTGTAGATCGTCAGTTCACGTTTACATTCGGAGCTTTGTCGTGGGGGATCTGATGGTGATAGAAAAACGGATCACCTCATCGTAAAACATAATTATTATTACAATTTCCGCAAGACAAATTCCCCTGCCTGTCTATGGACTGCCGGATGACAATCCAAAAACTGATTTCACTAAACACCGATCAGTAGACCAAGCGACCATAGCGTGCATGATAGATGGGTGACTTTTGTCGATTCTTTACGTCCGCTGTACGGACATCTGATAACATAGGGAAGACGCTTGCTGAAATCGTATTTTTAGTGCTTGGACTCCGCTAGTGTGTTGAAAAATGCTGCACGTGATAGTGGGCGATTGCGTGAGCAAAACGATCAACTTTTGGAACAGGTTGCCAAACTGGAAACCGCAAAGGTAATCTTTGTATGATTTCATTTAATCCAGTGATGTCTCCCTTTTTGTTGTGGGAATGAGACGCTCTACACTATCCCATTTTTGCACTGAGCCAGTAGCGTTCTAATTGTTGGTTGTGGTTCGAGTTCCGCTATTGTGGATTGCGCGAAAATGTGAATCCTAGCTCGCAAATTTTGTTCATAATTTTCGGTACTTTTTCACGGGCAAATCACCCAATCTATGCATGACTACGGTAGATAATAATTCTCGCTTTTTTTTTTGGGAGTAACTTCGCTTTATCTAGCCGTGACTTTGGAGCTGTGTGCGATCATTTGACTTTACCAAACATTTTTGAGTAGAAATCTTTGAAATTGCTCTAGCTGTACTTCAGGCTGAACTTGAAGAATCTTTGGCTGAACTGAAAGCAGCACATGCTGCAGTTAAGGCCTCATCCAAACAGCTCGAGCAGATTTATGGGAATGAGAAGGTTTGTCTTTCATTACTAGAGCAATGTCGATAATGTTTTTTTTTTTGCATCCCGCCTTTTCACAGCATGTTGAAGAGTCAAACCGACGAATTCAACCTGTGTCCTTAAAGGATCGCAGTCACTACAAAATCGGTTTTTCTTCGAGTTTACTTGTATTTAGTAAAGAATAGAGACAAATACTTTACCAAAACCGAATAATTTGAATTCCAACTCAGGGAGTGAACAAGTAGAAAAGTAGTTCTACTTAAAGGGCATGTCAAGCCTGATTCACAGATATTCTATAACACGCTGTCACAGCTACCGTAGTTTACACAATTTCTCTCGCGCTCTCCTCTTTTTCTTTGCTGACTTAAACAAATTTCTCTCGCGCCCTCCTCTTTTTCTTTGCTGTCTAACAGCAAACGGTCCTGCGGCACAGAATAGTTCTGATTTTGTCCACACGACTCGAATCCCATACTGAAGGAGTTTTTTGGAGGGGTTTGAAATCGTTTTTCTTCTTACATGAAAGTTTTTGTTTATTTTTATTTTCACTTTCCTTACCTTCAAAAGGCAAGCTTTTTTCTGAGCCCAACATGCAAAACCGGCTTGACAGTCCCTTTAACTACCGCAGGATCACGAAACTTGTTCATACGGCTGCTTCCCGATCGGGAGTATGCAAATTATTTCGGCAAATATCTGCATATTATATCTTTACATATACTGCAAGGGTCTGCAGGCATATCACTACACGTTTCATAATCCCGCGGTAGTTAAGTAGAACTACTTTTCTACTTGTTCACCCCCTGAGTTGGAATTCAAATTATTCGGTTTTGGTAAAGTATTTTTCTTTATTCTTTACTCAAGTTTTCTTTACTCAAGCTTTCAAGTACTTTTCTTTATTCTTTCTTTATTCAAGTAAACTCGAAGCAAAATGATGATTTTTGAGTGACTGCGATCCTTTAAGGAAACAACTAAAGCGCTGTCAGAAACCGTTGCTGTTTTGGAGCAGAAGTTACAGAAACTTGATATGGAGCGAAATAATTTGAAGGCGACACATGATGAAGCTGAAGCGCAAGGAGTGCCTTCTGAATCAAGCGAACAGGTGCATATTGTTCGCATTTTGTGATTCGCAATTTAAAGCGGTATACCGGCCAGGTTTTGAAACGTAGTGGACGCTGCATTCCCATGTTGTATGCAAATTAATATAATCGGACTAATAAGCGCGCAGTTATTTCCATACACTACAGCGGTAGGCACATGTTTCAAAACCGGCTCCGGCTATCATACGGCCCATGTAGTACTTTTTTCTTGGAAGACGAAGAGCGGAAGGGCGTTCTAATTGTAGTCGCCATGTGCGGACCCACAATGGCCCCGTCCCTCGGTCCCTCTAAAGGATGTGCTGAAAATAATCAGTTTTAGATTTGTATATGGTTTAATTTTTATGGTGATGAGTGTAAATTAGCAGGTGGAAGCCGAATGGGCTCATAAATATGCTGCGCTGGAACAAGCCTACGTACAGTTGAAGGTTTGTGGCTTATCATGTATTTCGATAGGCTGTCACTGACACAGTTCGCTATAGCCTATTATGGGTAAATAAAGCATGGCAAAGAGTATTTGAATATATGTTCCGAAATCTCTATGGACTTCTGGAATTCAGAAGATGAGCCCCGAAGTTAGCGTTGTGGCAATTTTGTTGCAATTGGCGCCTTTTCTTGACAATTAAATCAACGGTATTGTATTGTAGTGGATAGCTCTCCAGCTTGCGGTTATTGCGGCCAGGGTTCTATTCCCTTCAGGAACTTTTTTTTTGCAGTTTTTTTTTACTTATTATATTTCTATAGGGAAAGTGTATCCAACATGATTATTTTCGTTCAAAATCATTCAAAAGGGGCTGTCTTCACTGTATGCATCTTCGTGCAAAATAATCATCTTTCTTTTTTTTGCCCAGTTTTCATCAATAGCCTTGTCAATCGCATACAAGCATTTAGAAAAATAGGTGAATATGAAATTTACTTTAACCGAACAGTGAGAAACATCCACTAAATCATAGACACATATGTTTAACTGGACAAAGTTGCTGGTGTCTCTAAAGTGAACATTGCTCATGGCACTATCACAGTGGCTATCGGTCTGTCTCATATATCTCATGATGAATTCTGTTTGCCACATTTATCGAAGAGTTCCATCGCTGCTAGTGTTCTTATCAAATGTTGTTTCTCACTGTTCATTTAAAGTAAATTTCATATTCACCTATTTTTCTAAATGTTTCTATGCGATTGACAAGGCTATTGATGGAAACTGGGCAAAAAAAAAAGATATTTTGCACGAAGATGCAGACAGTGAAGACAGCCCCTTTTGAATGATTTTGAACGAAAATAATCATGTTGGATACAATTTCCCTATAGAAATATAATAAGTGAAAAAAAACTGCAAAAAAAGTTCCTGAAGGGAATAGAACCCTGGCCGCAATAACTGCAAGCTGGAGAGCTATCCACTACACTACAATACCGATGATTTAATTGTCAAGAAAAGGCGCCAATTGCAACAAAATTGCCACAATACTATAACTTCGGGGCTCATATTCTGAATTCCAGAAGTCCATAGAGAGTTCGGAACATATATTCAAATACCCTTTGCCATGCTTTATTTACCCATAATAGGCTCATTTCCAGGGAGGATCTTATTGCGCAGCGCGCTCCTTGTTAGACCATGAATATACTTAGGTGAATGATCACTTTTGAAAGGTAAGCGTTTTTGTTATTTATTGAGCCCTTTTTGTATTTTGTATAACTTTTATTGTGTAATTTAGGAAATCGCTACGACTAAGCACAATGAGAGCTTATCCTACTACAACAAGGTCGAGGAGACACTGCGAGATAATGATCGCCTTGGAGAGGTTGTCAGGCAGGAGCAGGAGGCCCTGACAGAGGCTCAGACCAAATTGCACGAGTGAGTTCTAAGTTGCGAGTCTTGTTTTCCACAAATGACACATACGACCGTCCAAAGGCAAAGCCGCACTTGGACCAGTTTGTCATTAATGTTTGCAAAACGTTTTTGGTTTATGCGTCCTGGAACTCCCCATTTCTTATGTAACAGCTCGTCCACCAGAGCTTCGTCCTCACTTCGACTAATTTAATTTTCAAATTTTCATGTTCTTTCTATAGGTATGTGCAAGAATGTGAGAAGCGTGGCTTGGAATTGCATCGTCTAAAGGAGCACCTGTTGTTCGTAGAGGAGTCGAGCACGAAGGAACTCATCGATGCCGAAAAGGTTGGTCTAATGGAAGAAACTGTACCCATGATATGATGTTTTGTGCTCAATAATGCGCGTTGTTCAACGTTCCCCCTTTCCAGCGTGAAACCACGCTTCGCGATGAGATTAAAGCACTGCGAGAAGTGACACATAATGCAAGTGAATCGGTCCTTGAGAGCATCCAACATTACCAGGTAATTGTGATTACTTGTTTCTGCTTATTAACTTTTTTGGATAGATGTATCTGTTATATCCCGTTGCGATACGTTGCACACGATATATATCTGTTATAGCCCGTTGCGATACGTTGCACACGAGATATACGAAAAGTTTATTCGTAAACTCTAAACCCAAATTAATAGCACGACGTTGGAGACGGTGGAGTGTAGACGTAGACACACGTGTAGATACTTCTGTAGACTACCAGAGTAGATCCACAAGTGTAGGCAGCAGTTGAATCGAGTGATACTACGCCAAGGACCTGCTGCCAAGCCTGCTAAAAACTCGAATCGTGTACCCCTTCTTTCTTATGCATCATATGCAAATGAGCATAAATTAAAATAAAAAATAGACCCCAATTCGACCCCACCTAGCATAACTGCATAAGACTGCAGATATTTGAGATGTGTTTCAAAACCGGCTGGTATTTCGCTTTAAAGGAGGAGGCTCACGAGAATGAAGTGCTCAAATAGTTGCTTTTTATGTTGCGACTATTGTCACAACCAGAAACGTATTCCGTAACATCTACAATACTAGTTGTCTAGAAGTGTATTGTTTAGTAATTACAGTAACTATTAGCATCTAACTATAGTAATATAAATTCCTGCTGAAGGAGTTGAGTATCAGTTCCTGATCTTCTTCAATAGCTGACAGCTCTTATTGGCAACAGGAAGAGTAAGCCTTAACGACATCATCCTGATCTACAAAGAGGCGGGCGTCCTCTATAAAGAACCGCACAAGTTGGCAGAGTTCCTGTGAACTGCCTAGGGTCTGACAGAGCCCTAAATCTGCTCACGGTGAACGGTACCGTCTCCAAACCGTAGTGTGGATAGCTCTGTGGTGAGCTTAAGTGACCAGCGCCGTAGTGGAAGAAATCCCCGCCGCCTGCAGTACGGAAGTGGCCTGGAGGCCCCCCTACTCTTCGGACTTTATAAGCAAAGACCAAGACAGACTACCTCCGTTTATATCAATAAAAGGTTCTATCAAGAACTCGTGTTTTCCAAGCTTTGGCTGATACAGTATACATTCATATTGTATTAGTCAATTCAGTAACTTTTAAAGTGGTTCAATCCCGTTATCCGCCGTGTATTTTTTTGCGTTCAAAGCGAAATACCGGCCAGTTTTTGAAGCGCATCGTGTACCCCTTCTTTCTTATGCATCATATGCAAATGAGCATAAATTAAAATAAAAAATAGACCCCAATTCGACCCCACCTAGCATAACTGCATAAGACTGCAGATGTTTGAGATGTGTTTCAAAACCGGCTGGTGTTTCGCTTTAAAGGAGGAGGCTCACGAGAATGAAGTGCTCAAATAGTTGCCTTTTATAGAGACGATGATATTACATTCCGAAAGACATGCTTTACAAAGCAAAGGCTTTTAATTGGAAGGATTTCCATAGTGGGCATGCCAGTTTACAAGTCATTTTGCAAGCCAGCACAAAATTTGCATGCCCACTATGGAAATTGACAAATCGTGTATTTACTACGATCCAAAATTTTGATAGAATTCATAGGTTTACATTGATTTACTTCTTCCAATTAAAAGCTTTTGCTTTGTAAAGCAAGTCTTTCGGAATTTAATACCATCATCTTTCGATAAAAGGAAACTATTTGAGCACTTCATTCTCGTGAGCCTCCTCCTTTAAGTAAGATTTAGCTTTCTGGGATCCGTTTCGGAGTTTTAATATGGATTTTCACCAACAAAGCTGAGTCTACGCTCTCCGGCTCTCTCTCTTTCCTCTCTCCCCCCCCCTTTCTCTCTCTCTCTTTCTTGCGAATTCTATATCAACATCCCGTGGGAGACAAGCACCTCACAATTGTTGTCCCACTCGCGGAACCATTTGCCCATGCTGCTCAATTCGGACGACGTGTGGGGTTTCCTTTCAGGCGGAACTGCGGATTCTTCAAACACGCGTCGTCACTGCAGAAGCAAATGAAGCGGAGTGGAGAGACAAGTACGAGGAGGTGAAATTGTATAAATTTATGTAGATATATAGACACCTCACTGACCGATAGAGGAAATGGAAATGTGTTATTGGCTTACTCTTTTATTGCGTGTATAGAGCAGGATCGTCCTATATGGAGAGCCAGTAGATCGAAACGGCGAACGGCCTATGGCAATAAATAAGATTGTGACTGCGAACTCCTTTGCAAGTCTTCAGAACAATGGAAACTGTTTAGGAGTCTCGTGAGCGTGCCGAAACCCAGTCTGCGTTATCTTCACTGCAGGGAGTTGTGAGAGAGATGGCTTCGGAGCAGGAGCGTGACAACGCTTCCGCCTCCCACAGACACCTACAGTTGCAGCAGAACATAGCGGTCAGTTATCTCGTGTGAGTGTTTGGCTCTTACTTGTCACTATTCGCAGTACTAGGTCAAATCATTTCAGAAAAAAAAAACTTTGTAAGACAGACGGAGACTTGGATTGTTTTTTTTTCTCACAACGCTTGTGATGCATATGCACGTCGTCATCTCAATGCAATTTTTTTGCAGCAGTTAAGCAAGCAACTTTCCGAAATGAGCTTGGAACTGGAGAGAATTGGTCTCGATAAACAAGCAGCCGAGGAACAAACGGAATCATACAAGTATTCTTCATACATTTTATTAGAGTTTTAAAACATAGGTTAAAAGTGGTCTCACGATGTTAGTTCTTGTAAGTTGGTGTGCGAGCATGTTTTACAGCCATTAGGTCAGTCGATCGTAGTTCTGTCAATGCAGGATGATCTCGGAAAGTGATGGAATGTAACTCGTTACATATTTTCCCATGATGAAAATGTGCATTTAACACCACAGTGGCATTCTCCGCTTTACTACGTAGTGATTTTACTCTGTTCATTTGGCATCATTTCGTCCCTCTAGCAGTCAAACACTCTCCAAGTAGGAAAGTTGTACAGAGTATGGATTACTCTGGAATTAATGTTTTAAGGGAGCAGCTGTCCGCAAAGCAAAGAATAGTCGAAGAGCTAGAAGTACAATTGGAAGAAGCTAGGGCACCCAAGGACAATTCACAAAGCAGTCAATATCGGTTGGATGACACGACATTGAGACAAGTCTGCTTATATAGATTGTTTTCTTAAATATTTGACCTTTGATTTCTACAATTTCTACTTTTGTTCCTTGTGATTCTGTGGGAGGAGGGTTGAGTGCCGCACTATGAAAGCTGATACGGGGCCAAGGGCGAGAAATCTTATTGGTAAGTAAATGCATTTCATAAATTTCATTGCTAAATAGGGCAATTGATCAATCGTTCTTATTTTCACGGCCATGCTTTCAGCTTTTCCTCAGCTACTTCCTGGCGCCCGTAGACAAGAAGCCCGATGTGGCCCTATTACTCGCCAGTATACTCGAGTATTCAGAAGAAGAAAGAGAAAAGGTATGTTTCTCGACGTTTTCTGCAGGTTCTTTCGTTCTTCAGACACTCAAATTTCTACCTATTTTGATTGTGTTAGGCGTGCGCCTGAAAAATGGGTTACTATCGTTATCGTATGAATGAATGACTATTGGGGCTAGGGTAGCGCGCCTAACCCTTTTTGGTTCTTCTCCGATGGTCTGCGACTTTTTTTCACTCTTTTTATAACTTTTATCAAAAAACATTTGACCAATCAACTTCAAAGTGTCTCAGTAGTTAAGTTGGATTAGGCTCGTTAACTGTTAGAAAAGTGAGCTCTCGTCAAACTGTCTTTCAAAAATTATGAAATTGCAGCAGCGTTGTTTCTGACTTTTTTATCATTTTTTTCAATGTTTCGACGTCTCCTAGATATCAGCGATTATTAGGTCTTTGGTTCGGATCTTCTTTGCTTCTAGGTTAATCGATGCGTAAGTTCCGGATATGTCTATTAAATTTTTAAAAACTTTTAGTTATCGATTTTTTCACATTTGGTCCATTTTACTTTATGTTGCCCCTAAAAGAATGAACTGGCTGAAAATTTTAAATGTAGCTCCTCTGCCGCGCCGGCGGGGTTAGAACAGCACATTTGTGTAAAAGTGGTACCCGACTTTTCGTCACAATTTTGGCTTTTTACTTAATTAAAGCGAAATACCGGCCGGTTTTTAACGCACCGTCGGCAACTGAATTATTATGTATTTATGCTAATTTTCTCGAATTTATCTCGATTTTTTATTCTAATTTATGTTCATTTTCATAAGCTGCATGAGAATGCTGGTGTAATTGATGTGTTTCAAAAACCGGCCGGTATTTCGCTTTAAATTCGAGCAAATTGACATAAATCCGTAAGAATCAAGTTGTCGACGATGCGTTTCAAAAACCGGCCGGTATTTCGCTTTAAGCTTTTGCTCCGGTATAGTGGTCATTTTTGCGGTTTTTTGACATTAGGTAAATCGAGGGTGTAAGTAGGAGAACCAACCAATAAAAGAACCAAACAAGCCCCCAATAAGAAGGAGAATTTGTAGCTGTTTTAAAATTTTGAATGTGCATCAAATTGAAATTGAAATATTTTAACACCAGACGGCTACCGCCTTCTGAGGCGTCTTTCAATGCTACACAGGCATACTTCAAAAAAAGTGTGCATACTTATATGAAACGTATTGTCAGTCATTAGTGTAACGAAACTCACTTCGTTTCTTTTGGTTTGCGAAATGTTTACTGCTTATACCAAATCCTTGAAACGTAGTATTGATTTCGTTGCGGATTCTGAGAAAAACATCTAAACTCTTCTCCTTTATGGAGTTTCCATGTATGCGATGCGCACCTGCGAAAATGTCAATCCGCTGTCCATGTTCAAGTCATTTTACACGCATGTCAACTGCCTACCGTAACCCATGCGAATCACACGTTTGACATGGTTCTGCAGCGAAAGTGTATCAGGTCCATACTATTTGGAATAAATCCGTACTATTTTGAAATAGATCCATACTAGATCCAAAATCGCTGCGGGACCATGTCATTTACATCGACTCGAACATGGAGAGCGGTTTGACATTTTCGCATACATGGAAACCCCATTACATAAAAAGATAGGTATTGAGCATGTAGAAGTGTTCTCTTTTTGTCCGGTCATAGAAGCAGCTGAATATATCTCTTTTAGAATATTTTCCAACGCTGTATTGTTCTCTTTTTTGAAGAATCAGACCCCCCCCCTTTAGTTACGGAGAGTAACTCTTACACGTATACTGATCACTGAATGGTGTCTGATACACAAGTTCAACTTCTAAATGCTCAATACCTACCTATCAATTTCCGACTTTAGATCAGACAAGTTGTGCGGCCACAAGGAAATCCACCACGCGGACGGCATCACGGACCCAGCCTAACAGAGCAATTCATTCAATTTCTCGAACATGAGAGGTTTGTTACTCTTTTTGTAGCGAACTCCGAAACATATAATTTCAAACTCACTACTGGTTTTTTTACATCTCTAAATAGATAGTAGGGATCTTTTTTCGTCAACTCCCTGTAAGCTGCGACCGAATTCTAGTGAATCCTCGCTCACATCAGCACAACTTCCCGTGGCGACCGAGAGCACACGTATGAACGCTGATCCACTATCACAACCTTTCCCCCGCCCAACTGAGTCGGTGAATGCGCTGCATAACCTACTCAACTAGACACCGCGATATTTCTGTGTCATTTACTCCGTGTCGAGCGACCTACCTTGAACAGGGTTGGTCCCTTTTGCAGAAAAAATGGTGCCAACTGCCATTGTTAGTATTGCGCCCCGTAATTTAATTCACGGAATACTATTACGGGTTTACTTGATGTGCTTTCTACCTACGTCACAAAAATGCGTAATTGCTCGTTTTCACAATTATTCGTAGATCAATTTACTTTCGTGTACAAAACTATGTCCAATGTTTCAACCTAATTGTCACGGTTTGCATTTGTAAAAAATAGATAATATATATAACGTATACATAAATAATAATCGATTCAATAAATTTTATTATTAATGCTCATGCACGAAGGAAGTTGGGTATAACTAACTCTCGGCGAGATTAACCCGTTAAAAATAGGGAAAAATAGAAGTATGTTGCAGCAAGTCGTTTACCGATGGATTAATGTCGCTTCCATGAATAAATTACTGGAATGTCACTGTTCATTTTTATTTTAGGTGTTATCACAATGTGCGCAAATTAAAAAGTATATAAAGCAGTTATAGCATCGCATAATCGACCTGCAGCTGAAACGTTCATAAACAGCAAGGGTTAATAATTATAAGAGGGAAGGGACTTGTTGACTACTGACTTTGATGAAGAAAGGATTAAGGGAATTACATCCCGGGGCTGAGTATAAAATGATTTAAAAGATAACATCAATGAACGTCACAAAATACATCGCAAACTGATAGAAATAATAATCTGTGCAACGTAAAATAAACAAATGAAAAGTACAATGGGACACCTCGTATACGAACAAAACTATAAAAACAAAGAGGTCGTATGATACACAGAGAAACGAACAATTGAGAAACCAACACGTGAGAGCAGAAAAAATACCGA
The DNA here is from genome assembly GCA_036852015.1 of Pelodera strongyloides. Taxonomy (NCBI): domain Eukaryota; kingdom Metazoa; phylum Nematoda; class Chromadorea; order Rhabditida; family Rhabditidae; genus Pelodera; species Pelodera strongyloides. Next base: position 45,468 of record JAANDG010000732.1, on the reverse strand, counting down.
GCCACAGCCCAGTCATATGTCATCCTTCCACAGAAAAAAATACAGTGACAAATTGAGACCAAAAATTTGAGGAACACTTCTGGAAGAAAAATTAAGTGTGCGCTTACTCAAACACCAATAAAACGGGCAGCTACAAAAATCCACTTAAATTATCGGTAGGTTTCGCATATCAAGTTTGCTTACATGTGCATTCACGGAAGTACGGATTATGTGCTGTTTAGGGTTTCTTTAACGATAAACTAAAGGACCCTCAAGAGGGAATTCGGGGCAGGGTGGGGGTGCTACTGCGATGTTTTATCAGCCAACCGACGGCGCCGGTGCGAGCAGTGGTCGAGACGACGAGAGCAGGACCGGCGTGCCGTCCGCCAGCGACGACGACCTGCAATCCCTACATTGCTAATTCACTCTAATTAAGTATTACATCAGTTAAGCACAATATAGTAGTTTAATTGTTTGACACTAGGGTATGATGTTGAACTACTGACTTGACGTGGTGTTGCGGTACGTGCTGTGAGGTGGCGGGATGGGACTGTCTCTTAGGGTGGTCGCCTGTGCGGGCTGCTGACTCTTCCTCACTCGACGCTAACGCATAAGCAGCTATTCGACTGCTGGGATCCCTCGAAGGGGGCGAATACGGCGGCCATTCTACCGAAGACGAATTAGATTCGGATGGTGAACGGCTGGGTTCCCGAATCAAGTGGCCACCATCCCACAAACCGGAGCTAGCGCGGGCCTGTGAAGGAAGTTGACCGTGAGCGACTGCAGACGGCACCCCCACCACCGACAGCCCGTACTGCCACGTCGACATCTGCAACGCACACACATCGTAATAATACAGGATTAATTACCTCAAATTCCACTCTTGCAATCCTAACACATAATCAATTGGAAAATACACGGCAGAGTGGAGAGCTCAGGATTCTAAGAATTACCTGTTGTAGTCTTATTGACTCCTTGCTGTTGTTGTTGCTGGCGGTAGTGGTGAATGTGGCGGGTTGATGGAGGGTGGCCGCCGCTTTGTTGAGGCCCACCCCGCCCCCTTTGGCGTTTCCCGAATTCGGGTCTGTACCATTGCTTATGATATTGAGTTGTTCATGAAACTGTTCCCGTTGAGACTTTTTTAGCAGGACCAATTCATCGGTAGCAGGATGGACCGGACTTTGCTCGATAGTCAGCGGACGGACCTGCAAGTAACATTGATTTTCCTAAACGGTAGTTTGCATTAAAAAAAATTGTTTTTACAAACCTGTTTTTACAATCATCTTAACGAGATACGAACCTGTGGAGCCTGTAGTGGATCAAAAGGGCGACGTTCCCCGTGCGTTGAAGGGCTGTTGTCCGTCTCCATCGGCTCGTCTGGTTCCTCACCGTTTTCCGAACTGGTGTGATTTCCAGGAAAATTATTATACTTTGGAGGTGGCCGATCATCCGTACTTTGACTCTGAAATAAAGAGAAACCGTAAAGTACCGTATATGTAATATATGCCATATAAAAAAGATCTAAAGATCATCACAAAAATGTTGTTGAGAAACTTACAGCCAAAGGGAACGGATTGTGGACACTGGAAAGCCATTTAGTTTCCAAATCGCTGTCGTCGTAACGAACTGAAGTCACGAAACGCGATCGGGACTGTGTCCAAGAGGAACACAGAACATCCTCTTCTTCGGGCACGGGTGCGAGACGAGCAGTGAAACTACTGAAAAGGTATGGTAATCACTAAATCCCCCTCGACAAACAGTCTTTCTGCCCATAAGTAAAACTGAAATAAGGAATAAACTAAAAAACATCAGTAACTAAAATGTTGTACATACACGTTGTCATCGAGCACCACATCCTGTAGAAATGGATCGAACGTAGATGCAGAATCACTGAAAGGAACACGGCCACATGGAGGAACAACCCGATCGAAGATTACACGACCTCCACGGCCCAGTCGCCTTCGGGTGAATGCACAGTTTCTTATCTGGGCAGAATCCGCGCTATCAGCGAGAGGCAGTGATGTGAGGAAGAATCTGAAAACCACATAAAATTATTCCAATATGGAGTTACAGGCCTCAAGAGGCAGCTGCAATGATGGAAGCTCCCAAAGTTAAACTTTGTTTAATAAGCATGTGAGCAGTATTCGCACCACCCCCCAAAAACTAACCTCTGTTCAATAGGCGTGTGGGAAGTATTCGCACTGGCTTCTGAAGCCAACGGAATTCGCGCTGCACGGTACGAGCAATGTTTGCGTCGTTTGAAGGTGTACGCTCCGTCCGCATCGCCCATCTGAAAAAAATGTCGTTTTCCGCTTTTTTTTAATATTGAATTCCTTGAGCTTGAAAACATGTCATATTGTCTGGAATAGCCAGGGACATCCAGTCTTCGGGTGTATTTATCTACACGAGAATTTTACGACAAATACCTCAAAAACGTTTCACCCTTTCGATTCGAGAACGCAAAATTGGTGAACATTACAAGGACATACATCAGCAGTGGATACAGTCTTTTCCATTTCGACAATTGGTGACACTCCAGAGAAAACGCCGGACATCGATGGTGCCATATTCCAAACCTCTGCATTTTTCTTAAGCCAAGCCTGTAACGAATAAATGTTGATTGGAAACGCTTGTTTACTTTCCCGGAAACAATTTATTAATAAAAACAAACGATCATTTACGTTCCCGAAAATAGTTTCTACTAATAAAAAAAATCACCTTATTGGGTACTTCTCTGTCCATGGACGAAATGTTTTGCACCTTGTTCTTCTTCTTTTGTGACTTCCGCTTGGGAACGCCATTCTCCTCCTAGTACAATTACATCAGATAAAATTAATTGCAAAAAAAACTAGTGAATATCCAGCATTATACCCGCACAGAAAAGTACAGAAGGCACTCACTTTCAGAAGACCGGTCGCATGGTCATCCTTCGTCGAACTTTGCACAATTTGGTTGTACAAGGACATGTCGAAATCTTGCAACTCCATTTGTTTCTTCAAAATCTCCATCTCGTTCTCAAGCTGCGAAAGTTTAACGATCTCACGCTTCTTGACCATATAAACCAAACTGACAGTCCTTCGCAAATCATTGCCTAAACATACAATAAAAAGGATAAGCAAACATGCCGTTACTCAGAATTTTTTTTAATTTTCAGACGGATGGGCGTTGGGCTTGTGTATATAATCTGATTATTGGTTAGGCATTGATCTATTGGCTAACATTAACTTCCTGGAGCACTGTTTTTTTCTCTCGGCACATCACACAATAAATACTACATGGTCTATGCAAATAAACTTAGTTGTAAATGATTCAAAAACAAACCGATGCGCAGAATCTTTTCATACGAATCCTCGTCATTCTTTCTGTTCTTACGAGTTTGCATCTTCTCGGCTCGTCTCCGGAAAGCCACATACGGATTCACACCGCCATCCTTCTTGGCTTCTGTTCGAACTCGAGGAATGAGCCCGCCACAACCAATACCACGTGTTTTTGTGACCTAGAGTGTTTACGTATACCATAACCGACTGCTACTTTGTGTCGATTTCGCTCCCTGTCAACAACACAACAACACGAGCAGCGATTTTATGCTTTCACCAACCCAGTGGCGCTGGAATGAATTCTAGTGTTAGTGCCTGGTTCCAGTGTTCGATCCAGACATATTTGCTGTGGGTGGTATTTATTGAGCGATATGCTTTGACCAGCAGCGCAGCACACTAGCGTTTGTTATACAAATACATTGCGTCTCAAAATCTGCCCGGGTTGAGCGCACAATATCCTCGCCACGAGGCACCCACGCGTGGGTGCGCGAAGAGGAGCGAAAATCGACAATAGACACACGCAATTAAATAAACAAAAACGCTGCGAGAATATCACGTGGATTTTGCACTAGTACGATTTGTAGCAGCATTCCTCAACGGGATTTCTTTAGCGTCTGAAACAGTGCCCCTACTTTATACATTATAGGAGCAAGTTCATGTTCATACACGCCTCGTTAGCATGAAATGGTGCAAATGAAAGGAAAAATCTAAAGAGAACCAACCGCTTTCCTCTTAGTAAGCCAGTAATCGTAAACATCGTCAACAATTGACTCGTCATAGTTTGTGAGGATGGACCGTGCAGTATCCGGCAGGCAGATCTGCAAACAAAACACAAACTACTGCAGGCCAACAGTAGACAAACACAAAGTAGAGCAACAATCAAAACATGTCTTCAAGCGCCGTGCTACCCATTCCGTACACACCACAAATACAAAATACAAGAAGAAACTTAATCTCACTGTGCATACCTGACTTTCTGACGATCGTGACTCTAGCATCTCAAAGATCATTTCAAGTGTCGTTGGATCAATATGTGGTTTACCCTATAAGTTTACATTAATAGGTTCATAAACAAAGAGCATATGGCACGCGGATCAAAATATCCAGCTTAAACTCATTTGCGCCTCGAAAATCTGTTATACCGCTTTCATTCACGACATACAGATGAATAGATGGCGGTAATTCCCTTCCAATTGCGTTGCGAGAGTTACTTTCTCAGTTATGCACACTCTACACTGTCTTTCGCGAAATAAAACTCACCACGACTTGTTTTAGAGACGTAAAACTGACCTTCAACCATTCTTCATCCTCGGAATCCATATCATATTCTGGTTCTTCCTGGTCCATAGACAACCATGCTAAACAGATGGTGATAAAAAGGCCACCGGACGATTTCTCGGTAATAGTTATTTTTATATGAGGCAATAGACAAATACATTTATTGCATTTTTATATTCCAGAGAAGAAAAGTATTGTAAGATGTGATAAAATGACTATTAACTGACCGATAGGTATCGCAGATCAGATGCTTCATATCAGTAATAGGTCTACGAAAATGAATTTGGAATATCCTAGCCACCATTTCAAAAATAAGAAAAACTAACCTTGCACTTTGATGTACTGCGATCCGCATAAGTTTTTCTGAGGCGGATAAATGAGATCATATTGAGCGGGATCCACAGGGTACACCTAACAAAAGTATATGTATAGCACTAATGTATGCAGGGTATAATTTCAATGTGTATCATGGATATTGCCTGTTTATGGATAGAAATAATAACGATGTTTCATGCAAATATATGAATATAAAATTGGCTCACTCATGTATCTATATAAATATAAAATTGATTCTGGAGATGGTCAAACAGCCAATCCGAAGATGATCGGTGCATGATTTTCAAATTACACCCTGGCTGTATATATGTAATCTCGTGTACAAAGCATAATCAAAGCTTTGTGTTAGGCATTAGGCCATAAGTGACTGCATATGACTATATTAGAGTATCAGTAGAAAACGGTTGGAAAACAACCAACCTTCGGAGTCGGGATAACATGGTTTTCAACCGCAATACCAGAAGTGCTAGCCTGTTGTGCCAAAATGGCGTCTTGTAGGTGGGACTCCTAAAACATAATGTCAAGTGTAAACCATTGCATACAGAAACAGAAAGCGGGTCTACAATAACTAAATGACGTAAAACTTGCCGAAAAAAATTACTAAAAAAACATATGCTCTCTCCCTCCCTATATTTTTCTAAATCTAAACATTACACATAGTGTAACTCCCTGACACCACTTATTAATATTTTTTTACAAATTTACGTATGTAGTTGTTCTCGCTGTATTATTTAGCTTTTTTTTCTTTTCAGAATAAAGTATTCAATATATCTCCTCAGACTAAGACATCGGACAAAAGTTTTAAAAATAGGGAAGCGACACTCAAAATTTAAACATACGGTGTACGGTTATTTGCTCATGGTCACTAATAAACTGATAAGTCAAAAAATAGATGCAGGGGCATTGTACCCCAGGGACAGTTTCTCATTTTTTAAAGGGCATGTCAAGGGGGATTCTGCGCAGAAAGGCATCTCCTGGCGCAGACTAAGTAAATCTCGAAAGACGCCCAATACAGTAACCCATAAAAATGGCGCCAGAATAAAATATTTGAGATGTTGTCATAAACGTGAACAAAACCCGCCGCAACGCACACAAACGGGTACGTTGCGGCGAGCAGGTAATTCAAACCGTCCCGTGGACAGCGAGTTGGCTTAGCTCTGTCCGCACGACTAGAATCTCATACTGAAGGGGTTTGAAATTGTTTTTCTTCTTTCATGAAAGTTTTTGTTTATTTTTATTTTTACTTTCCTTACCTTCAAAACGCAAGCTTTTTTTGAGCCCAACATGCAAAACCGGCTTGACATTCCCTTTAACAATGCCTTATGTTTGCCTTACGCCGGCCATCTGGTACATCTTCGCACCTCTCATTAAAACTCTCTCTTGGTGGAAAGGGTATACAAACAAAACATCACGATATCTGTGCTTTGAGGATTTGAACCTCCACCCAAAAAGAACATATGGAAATGACGAGAGGGAGAGTGCACGAGAACTAGTAAGCAATATATCCCACAAGTTCAAAAATTTGAGCTGTAAAGCTAGAGCATGGAGAAAAGGGACGCTTTGCACCCCAGACGTAAGTAAAAAGTACCCTAAAAAGAATTGCGAAGAAAAATTGGCGCTGCGCTTGAACAATGACGAAATTGAAGCAAATGGTTCTGAACGTATGCTAGCTATAGTTTTCAGACTTCAGCTGCGACTTTCAGACAAACTGTCAACAAGACGCCGTTCTATTCGGGCAGAATGTACTTTCAAACGCTCGAATCACACGTGAAAAGGTTTTTTTTAGCAACCACCTAGCACCGTCAAAGTGATAATATGAAGAAGATAATATGAAGAAAAGTTAATAATTAACCAAATTTCAACGGAAAAATAATCATTTTTTAATCGGAGACGATTGTAAAGTAACGTAATTTCAAGACGTCCAAGAAGAACACGTGTCGCCGGACAGTTAGTACTCAAAATGTTTAAAGAAATGAGACCATAAAAGTTCAGAAGCACTACGTCTATATAAGGGTTTGTTTGAATGTAAAGAAATAACGCGTTTCCTTTTCAGCTTCTTACGTGTCTTCTAGTCCATGTTTGCGATTAGCACTTGTGAAAATGCCTGTCCACCTTCGGGCCATTTTACATATATGTCAAATGACTGCCGTAACCCATGCGAATAACGCGTTTGACATGGCTCTACAGCGAAAATGTATCATACCTGTGTTATTTCAGATAGATCCGTACTATTTGAAATCTGCTAGGCGCAGATTCATTTAGCATGGATGCAGTATTTTAGAAGATTCAAAATGGCCGCAGGACCATGTCATTTACATTGACCCGAAGGTGCTACTGCCGTTGGGAGGGGGGGGGGGGGGGCACCGACCCGAACATGGACGGGCATTTGTCATTTTTTGCAAGTGCGAACCGCGAACATGGAGAGGCCCTTACGTGTACTCGTATTTGGAAAACACACATTTTGAAATTTGGAATTTGTTCAATGTTTAAATACTCAAAACACGTGCACATGTCGGGGAATTATCATATACTGCAAGTTTGGCCTCGAGATAAACAGAAGTACGCAAATAAAATAATCATACGTAATAAGTTGGAATAAGGGCACTCGTATAGACATGATACTGCAATATGTTTAGCTCAAAAAACGGCGGGTACAAATTGATTTGAATAAGCACCACTATACCCGAGCTTTTCCAAATTCTGCTATTTATCTAATATGTATCTAATAATCTAATATGGACAGGATACTGAAAAAGTAGCCTATGGCAAAAATTGTGACGTTTAAATGCTAAACGAGCTGCACTTCATCAAGCACACGGTTCTATGAGCAAAACATCAATCTTCGCAAGACCCTGATCAACCAAAAAAATAAGTTTGCGGCAAAAGATGTCAATAATAAAATGTTTGCAAGTATATAAATAATGCATAAAAGGGTAATATCACCCCCCCCCCGACATTTGACCTTGTTGATGGATTGACTCTGTTTGAAAAATGCAAGAAATCACCAAAGTTGGACATGGAAACCCAAATAGAAATTTAAATTCGAACACGCTAGAATGTTGTTTGATGATATTCATTCCACTTACACCGGCTGGAGTTAGAGAGAGGGAGAGAGAGAAAGACGCGCGGCGCTAGAGACGGGGTGCGCGATCGATAAAGGGGACAGAGAGACAGCCATGTTGGAACCTACCATCTCTTCTTCCTTTTCCATTCCTGTAGGCATTTGAGGAACAGCACGATTTATAGAAGTGGCTTCGGAAAGGTCTGGGAGCTCGTTGCCAAAGTAGACAGGCATAGGCTTGTTGGCATCCAGGGTCCGAGCCCGGAACGACAACTTTCCGGTAGTGGCCATTTTGCCGTACTCCCACACTGTAACTGCTCAAATTGAGTGCGGCTTGGCTGCCGCCGGATAGCTGGCGTAACTCAGAAGTATAGCAGAACATTCGCCGTTACCGGCGTAAGCATGGAATAGTAATTAGAATAGAACTCGGGAAGTAGTACGCTCACGATTGGGTGGGGGAATGGGTGGACCAAACGGCGCACTCACAACGACGGCTATCGACTGCTGACGCGAGGCCGCGAATGAGAGAGAGAGAACCGCGACGCTCTTTACCTACGTTGCGGGTTGTGGTCGTGGTGCAGTGTGAAATTACTGTAGCTCCTCCGCGCCGCGCGTTCGCGGTTGCGACATGCGCGTTTTTCGAAAAGCTTCCTCCAGCTGCATTGTGCGCGGGGTGGTATGCTATACTTTACTTTGATTTAGCTGTTATTTTTTTGTCTCATCACCGAGTTTCATGGCTTCGAATTGTTATTAGAATGCGCTCAATCCCATTAGATTCACTTGATACCTCGGTTAAACTTGATTGCAGTCAACGGACTTCCCGAGCGCGACCCGCGACGAAACAATGGATGGAGAGATCACGCTTAAAAGCATTAATCCGGCGTATTTACCGTCGGTCTGACGGAACGTCGGGATTGACCGCAGCCTACTACCCGTTTGCAGCTATCAAACTCGATAATAACCGTCTGAGCTACATTCTTTTCTTTGTATCGCTATTTTTCTCTCTAATTGCGGGTTGTTCTTTTTTTTGTGGCAAATTTGTTTATGTATTAAATATAGCTTTTTTAAAGCGCAGCATGTCCGTTTTACGTTTCACGATTATCACCAAGTGTTATTTGGTCCTGCGCTTGTTGCGTAATTATACATTATACAACTTAAGAGCTAAGAGAAAAGAAAATGGACGATGCGGGAGGTAGCGACGGGCACATGTTTGAAGATGATCTGGAAGGGCTCGATATGGACGACCAAATTCAAGTGATTCAGCTCGACGAGTCAGCCAACCCATCCGAGCCGATCGATGATGAAGACATAGACGTTGACGAAGACCAACAAAGTACATCCAAGTGTGTTATTGCGAAAAGTTACTTTTGAAAATTATTGACAGGACAAAGTAAAAATGTATGTATGTATATTTATAGCAAACAAATTTTTTGAATAGGTGCTTATTATTTGAGCATAGTATGATTTCAATGCGTAGGTGCTAAAAACGCTATGTTTCACGCAAATATATACATTTTCAAATTGGTTCCGCACTTGGTCAATAGCTTATCCGTAAATGGTCTGTATGAAAATAGTGTGTTTCACCAAGTTACACACAAATTGTAACTTTTTCCGGAGATGTCATGGTTGATGCGTCATTTTACGCATTGGTTTATGTCCAGTAATTTGGGTCGGGCGTGGTAATTAAAACCTAATGATGTTATTGGAGGCGCTTTGTTAAAACAATTGGTTTAGCTTTTCGGGTGCTGAACCGCCTCCAGACAATGCAGCTTGTGCCGTGATTGCCCATGAAAAGGATTGCTTTGTGGTTGCGCTGTTCGGCCACCGTTGGATGGCTAGCGGTGGAGAAGACGATGTCGCTCATATTTGGGATCTGGATGTTTCAGGTATCGGAACTGTTCCAACCGGAGATGGTTGAGCAAAAAACCCGGGTTCGATATTCGACGCGACCGCGCGAACCAACTATTTTTTTTTCAAAGAAAAATACTGGCTGTGACCGCTTTAACTGCATTCATATTTATTCCCCTTATGCCCTCTAACGGAGATAGATATTTCGATTTGGCGCCCCTTGATACCCCGCTTTTCAGCCAACGACCCAGTGTTGAGTGTGCAGCACAAAGACTCCGTCACTTGTGCCTCGTTCAATCACAACGGAACGTTGTTCGCTTCCGCAGACTTGTCCGGAACAATCGTGATTACGCAGCTTTCCGATCTGACCATTAAATGCGAGGTACTTGAACTTTAATAGGAATATACATATATTTTTGTGTTCACTCGGTGTGTTCGGATTCCGAGACGGAGACTCTACCTACATGTAGAAAATCGAGGTAGAAAATCGAGGCAGCTGAGCAATTGAGCTACTTAGCTACTAGCATCCTGTGCGTTACTAGGTAAATCCATGATTATAGCTCGACGATTGCTCGGATCTTGAGTGGATGTTTTGGCACAAATCAAGTGATATTGTATTCGCTGGTGACAAAGACGGAACACTTTGGATGTGGTTGATTGGAACTACTGGTATCGCTCAAAGCAAAGTTTGTTTTACACTATTAATAATAAATAATAAATGTTTATTGGATCAACGAGTCGTAGGGACAAAGAAGACAAGGTCTTGAGGTAGTGGCTATTAGCTCGGAGCTCACAAACCAAATGGTACCCTAAGATGTTGGTGCGGCAAGAACACCATCATACTAACGACGATTGAGCACCTTATCTCATAAGGACACATTGTTCACATCGTATAGTGTTTTTCTTTCAATTCCTTAAAATATTTTAGACGTGGAGTTTATTATATATTTTATGCCCTATGGAGATGAGCTCGAAGAGGAACTTTTTACTTTTGTTTCAGGTTTATGCATCTGGCGGTGACTCGGCTTGCTCCGCAGCGTGTCTTTTAAGTGACGGAAAACGGCTGATGGCTGGTTATGCTGATGGAACGGTCAGACTATGGAATCTGAAGGTAACATTAAAATAACCGGCTGTATTCTCGAAAACCATTTTATCCTGTTTCTCTGGTTATGGTAATTGTTGTTTGGTGTTTTGGCTCTGTACCTATGTGAAATATTTAGGCTTAAAAGGGCGATCGGAAAGGATGAGCTCGCCTGAAAGTGAAATAGTTTGATTTCAGGATCAGACTCATGCAAGTATTCGAACTGATTCCGCTATTGTTTCTGTAGCTCAGCATCCGACACTTGAATTGGCTGCTGTGGGATCCGAACGGGTGCGCGGACCTTTTAATTGTCGTGATATATAATAATATGATTACGGCGAGAGGCCGAGGGTATGTTATTTAACATTTCAGCTCTGGTATCACTGAATGGTTTTAGGGCACCGTTTACTTGTTAACTACCGGCGGTGAGCAGTTCAAGAAGGTACATTATTTTGCTGTTACAACACCGGTACCTCGGGCGCCCAAAACCGACGACGATGATAACGAACAAATGGTGCGTTTTATGTTTATTGTAATATTGTATATTCGTTTAAGTTTCCTTTTTGTTTCAAGATTCTGTTTCTTTTCTTGAGTTTTTCTCTGTTGGCATAATAAGTGCTAGCGCACTTGTTGGAGGCAATGTTTGCGCTTTACCTTATTCTTGTTAATTTGATTTGACTTAATCGCCGTCTCAGCGTCTGTGTTCTCTCTTATGCCATTTATCTTTTCATCTACATCCCGTTTCGGTTCTCTCGCCCCTGTACCATTTAAATCTATTTTAATGGTGGCGCTCTTCTTGCCTCGACATTCCTAGTTTGTTGACTGGCCTGTCTGAAGGACACGTCGACACTCGAAGCTGTTTCTCTGCGTCTCGTCTCGTGTGCATTCACCTTGCCTATTCCTCCAGTTTCTGCCTACTCACTTCCAACGTATGTACCATCTTTCTTTTGTCGTCTGCACTCTCTCTTGTGTCACACTACGTTATAACAAAACATTTCGAAACGCGCAAAGCAGCAAAATCGAAATGTTGGTGTATGGACTTATTGGAGAGACATTCTTCCCCTATTTACATGTTTAAAAAAAGTATTTGTAATTGAAAATATGTAATCAGTAATCACTCCCTTGGTAACTATATGCGTACTACCGCACGCCTAGTCTTGATTTTGATCATTTGATGTGTACCAATTTTTTGGCTTACCAACCAGCACTTTTTTTACAGATTTACAGCACTGCGCACATTGAAGCAGCATATTGCGAGTTTATTCGCATTCTTGCTTGCTTTTTAAAAGTGGTATCCGAAAATTTGAATATAATATTAAAGGGACAGGCCCATCAAAATAAACCTATATTTACGATACGTTCATAATGACTATCAAGCATTTTTATTACAATATATACAAACTAAATTTCACCATTATTCGCCCTAGACAACTTTTTTCCAATGCGCTCAACGCATATGTATACCATAAAACTGCAGATGTCAAAGCTATATATGCAAATTTTAATCGCATTATAATTTCACGATAAATTTGCATTGACGACAAGGATATTTGCGGCTTTACGGTGTACACGGAAAAAAGTTTTCCATGGCAAATAAATGTGAAATTTAGTTTGTATATATTGTAATAAAAATGCTTGATAGTCACTATGGACGTATCGTAAATATAGGTTTACTTTGATGGGCCTGTCCCTTTAACATTTGAGCCGTCATTCTTAGCCCGTTAACAAAACTGTTGTCCACTCGTTGTTTATGTAATTAAAGTATATTAACAGGGAGACTCATTGGTTGATAATTTGATAATTTCCGAACCGCTGTTTCTGCAAACAGTGCAGACAAAACGCACGATATGAAAAGTAAAAAAAATAGCGGAAATTGGGTAGAAATTTCAGCCTCCGAATAGATAAACAGTTAGCTAAGAAAGGGAAAGGGAGATATGCAGAAATGAAAAGTAAGAGAAATCGGGAGGTGAGAAAGCACACCGACCGCCTTAGTTCGGTTACAAAGATAACGATAGAGAGATATTCCTCGAGGAAAGGGACCGAGTTCTGGGCGGGAGGGGGGCTGCGCAACAAAAAAAGAGAGTGAGGCGGATAGGGGGGGGGGGGTGATAATATAACGATGAATAATATTATGTTCCTTTATTTTTCAGTTTTCAACATCATGTTGAAAAACATTTCAACTGAGATGTCTAAGTTTTCATTTATCATGGAATATTTTTGCAATACATTACCCATTCTTTTATTGTCAGTATATAGTCAATGTTTCTTTTAACAACCCTCGACTCCACTTTAGTTACTGAGTGAAATGTATATAAATAGTATGCCCGTTTCAGTTTTCATGGCTTTCTAATAAAGTCCCCCGTAAGTCGTAATACAGCAGCCATATTTGTCGTTGAGTGCCGGTGAAAATTAGGACGGTTAAAGAGCCTAAGCTGAGAAATTCTCTTGAAAGATAGGGATATTTAACAAAAGTTTAGGAGATTTGAAGTTTAGGGGACGTCTCGATAAGATGATTAGGCAGGAGTGGTGTCAGAAACGTATCATAAATAGAGAGAATTTTGGGAAACTTTACACTGATTGGACAGGACAGTTAGCTAAAATATATACATCATACCATTGCGCCATAGTCTCGATTGCTCGATCAGACTGATACCTCTTTCTGATTGAGCGTACTTGTAGTAAATACTACTTCTGGAGTATTTATGTTACGCTTTCGCGCACTTTCGCATGCGAAAGTGCCATTCATGTTATCGCTGTTTTACATAGTGAAATTTTACCTATAGTTTGATTACGTACACCTGCAGCGGTTTTGCATACACCATACACCTAATATAAAATTGCTATATAATGGAAAAATTAACTTGGAACCTGGATGGAACTTTTGCGGGAAAAGTGCGCGAGAGTCAGAGTGTAACTGTGTAACATAAATACTCTATTCGAAGAACGCTAAGCAATAAAGCAATTCATCAGCCTATGTCTGCGATTATTTGGACGCTTATTAGCTTCGTTGATTGTCTGTCGTTGTGCTTCTCATCTGTTCATTCCCATTGTGGATGGTTTATTTCACCTATTTCAACCTCTTTGACATTTGCGTTTCATTGTTGTCAAAATCATCGAATCCCCTGTGCCCCTCACGTTTGACCCTCTCCGCATTTCTCTCCGTTTCCTACACTCTTTGTCTATATTTTCGGTTGTTCAAGTAAGAAGTGAAGGATTTTTTGTGATGATGCGAGTTGTATCGTATGTTGAGCTTATGAACGCCCATAGGTCATATCGTGACACAGGGGGGGGGGGGGGTCAATTTGGTGAAAACGCGGGAAACAACATTCTATTCCATCTTTTCATTCCATAAGATGCGGGAACACCTTTTAATTTGGTTTGGAGCATGTTCTTTATTGGGGGTAATTGAAATGCGGTATGTATATGTGATATGTACATACTGAGCGCTTTCGTGCTCCTCTTTGATAATAACGGGAGTTCACACATTCTCAGTTAAAGTGTTAAAGAACACTTGTAGAAAGATCTTAGCCATTACCCCATTACTGCAGTGTGTAATTGGTTTGGATTAGAGATGGCAGGTCTCTTGCTCGGTAAAACTCATGTGTAAGCACATTAAAGGGACAGGCCCATCAAAGTAAACCTATATTTATGATACGTCCACAGTGACTATCAGGCATTTTTATTACAATATATACAAACTAAATTTCACATTTATTTGCCATTGAAAACTTTTTTCCGATGCGCTCTGCTCAAATGTATACCGTAGAGCCGCAAATAACCTTGTCGTCTATGCAAATTTATCGTGAAATTAAAATGCGATTAAAATTAGCATATATAGCTTTGAAATCTGCAGTTTTATGGTATACATTTGAGCAGAGCGCATTGGAAAAAAAGTTGTCTAGGGCGAATAATGGTGAAATTTAGTTTGTATATATTGTAATAAAAATGCTTGATAGTCATTATGAACGTATCGTAAATGTAGGTTTATTTTGATGGGCCTGTCCCTTTAACGCGTGTTTAGGGTTTAACCGTTTACAAAATTCTGCGTCCCGTCTGCTTCAGTTCAGCTTGCCTTGGTAATTCCGCATTTTTATTTTAATAAAATCAGTATCGTGTCTCGTCTTTTTCCAAGTCTCGTTAGATGGTAGCTGTGATATCGAATGAAGAGAAAGATAAAGTGTCATTATGGTTTTGTTTCTCATTTTCGGTGGCACTCAGGCTTGGGTGATTTGCAGAATACTACCAAAACAAAACACTGTAACCTTGCCAAAACACTACTCTATTCTGCGCACACATTTGAGGTAAACAGTACAGTAGTAAGGCCGTCCTCATAATGTTTTATGTGTGTTCACCGGGCAACTTATTAATTTGCTTGGAAGGATTATCAAATGATGTTCGTGAAGGGATTGAATATTGCACACTGCTTCCGAATTCGTTCCGGGGCGTATTTGTGACCGAAACCTTGGTACGGCTTGCTTCTCAGTGCTCTATCCCTTTTCGTCTTTCTCTTCTCTGCTCATTTTCACTATTTGTGAAGATCACATTTTCTTTTAGTTGCTTGTCTGCGCCTCCTCCCATCATAGGCTCTTCTTCCTGCAGCCCTCCTGTGCAACGTCTGTCGTATTCTTCCAGTGTGCACTCCATCTCACGTCGCGTCATTTGTCGTTTAATCCTCCTTCAATCGTCGTTGTTATCTCCCTCTCTCTTCATACTCGCTGTTCCTACGTCTCCCGTCCTCTCTGCTCTATTTTTCTGTTGGCGGGAAAGCAGCCAGCACGTATGTGTGTGTGTGTTATCTGCACTTTGAAGAAAGGGGAATATAGGAGAGGGAGAGAGAGCTGCTGTACTGGGTTGGGGACGCTGGGTGGGTTCCGCTAGAAAGCGGGGGACCGAGAAACAACACATATTCTCCGATCGTCAAAGGTAATAATCACTGTGCGTTGTGAGTGGGTGGTCCCTTTTACCTTATGCCTATCTATGCTCAATGTATTTGTTCCGCCCTGGCAGCATATATTATCTCTACCGCCGCGGATGTGAAATTTATTGAATACTTTATTCTTATCGTGCTAAAGTGTTGTAAAATCAAGGAATGGCGATAGCGAAAGTATAAAAAAATGCAACTTAATGAGAGCGGGGGAAAGTGAACTAACAATAAGTGTATGAGGTGATTGTCGGTAAGTCAATTTTTTAATTATTCATTGATGTTATTTATGGGCTAGGGTTTTGAATTCAATGGGTTCAATCTTGGAATACCATTGTTGTTTATCTTTCCGTATGAATATCACCTGCAATAGTAAGTCTCCTTGATTTCTTATTACAGTTCTCTATTTTTTTCATGCATAATGTCTGTACATTTTACTCTCTCGGGTTCTTCGTTCTCGCTCTATGCACTATTCCGGTTGTATTTAAAGCGAAATGCTAGCCTCTTTGGAAAATTTGCATATGATAAGCAAATCCTATGTATCCTATGCTAATCTTGTACGATTGCCGTGGACGATCGTACAAAATTAGCATAGGATACATAGGATTTGCTTATCATATGCAAATTTTCCAAAGGGGCTAGCATTTCGCTTTAAAGGGGCAGGCCCACCGATATAAACCTATATTTATTATTTGTTCATAATTCATAAAAAGGGTATTTATTATAATATATACAAAAAAAATTATAATATATACAAAAAAACATTTCCAAAGTACCGTAGTTGTTTGATTATATTAGTCCTGCGGCGAAAGACGAGAGAGTATGCTGAATAAAGAGGCACCAGCCTAAGAAGACACATATGCACATGAGAGTGCAGACAACGAGGCATTTACCGAAAAAACCAAGACGAACAAAAAATGCATACACCTTTAAACAAAGATGAGACTACGGTACCCCGTAAGGAAAGGCTCAGCGGAAAAACTTCCCCATGGTAAAACTGAATAATATTTAGTCTGTATATATTATAATAAAGACCCTTTTTATTCACTTGAAGAAGTTTTCGAATTGAAACTTCAATTTGTGTTCCTCTGCTTTGTCCAGACCCAGACTATTGTAAAAGTTACAGGAGGAGGAGAACGTCGAAAACTGTGTGGAGTGTCTCTCTTTTTCACCAAATCATCCGTGGCTTGCGGCCGGCAGGAATGACGGATCTCTTGCAGTTTATGAGGCAGATGCACATGGACTGCGCTTCCTGCACAGAAATGCCAGTGGCCAGGTGGGTGTGTCACTTTGGGAATGTATCTATCTTCAGCTCTTCATACCGTATACCGTTGATCTGAAGGACGGGGAAATCTCTTTATTGCGAGAATTTAAATTAGACACGTGCGGGATGTAGCATTATTAAAATCTCTGTGTGACTGTTTGGTTGCATTCCGATTTCAGATTTTGGAGTCCTTCGTGGTGGTGTATTTGCCTGTCTGTCGTTGACTCGTTTAAAAATGTTAACTTGCAGGCAATTGTATCTTCCTTGTGGACGCGTGAAGGGAGTGCTCCTGTTTTAGTGACCAGTTCGGTCGACGGGACCATTCGCATCTTTGACCCGAGGAATGGAAGCCTGCATAAGGTTAGATTGAGCTTTTGTTTGTTTAATTCACTTCTCATTTACGCACGGTTTTTATGCCTGTGGCTATCGTCCTTGAATAGTAACTAGTTTGTGATATTATAGGAACTACAAGCCGGTGGTGACGAGGTGCTGGACCTAAAGGTGGTTCAGACTGATCCACTCCGATTGATTGCAGCATGTAGCGGAGGTGCCATTCGAGTGTTTGATGCTTGAGTGAAAGCTGGAATCCATTCCACCCAAAAAATGAGCCATTTTCTATTCGCGGAATTTTGACACCATGTTCATTTACAGTTTACGTAAACACAAGATTTCTTTTCCTAAAACTTTAATCGATGCACCATGCACCTACGATCGGATGAAGACAGTCAAAAGGTGGCCAAACGATTATTTCTAGAACCACGTTGTGAACCTGAATTCTCGCCTACAGACTGTCCTCTCGGGGGTTTAGTTGTTTGTTTTGTTACCTTGTTATTTATTAACGATTTTTGCCCTGTTCTCTTGTTGTGATTTTTTTACAATTTGTTTTTTTTTTTTTTTTTTTTTTTTTTTTTTTTTTTTTTTTTTTGTGAATTTTTTTTTTTGTTGAACTTTTTGTTTTGTTATTTTGTTATCCATCTTTGTTATTTTTGGTAATTGATAAAGATTCTAGAGTACATCTTGCTGCGTTGTTTTATACGGGTCTTCTTCCAAGAAGTATACCTTTTATATTATTGCTTGCGTGATTTTGGGAGGGGGAGGGAATGTGATGTTAGCATGATCAAAACAAAAATGGTTCCTTTTTTGATGTGATAGGAAATATCTTTTGGTGAATTATTCGTGGCCAAGCTTTTCGTTTGGTTATGGTTTCGTTACTTCTTGGATTTAAAAAAATGTATCTGTAGTTCAATTTCCGAGTGCCACCCTTTTAGTGACAAGAAAATGGCCAATTATCAAATGTATCGTGAGACAACTGTGGGAGAAGCACTGCAGGGCTCGTTGGATGATTTAATACGAGAACAGTTGATACCGTCACAACTTGCTGCAAAGGTGGGTAAGGTTTCAAGCTGCTATTTATTCTGCCTGTGGAGCGGTGGCAATGTTCGAAAAGTGCTGTGAACTGCGGTTGATTCGTCGATGTCGTCATTTGTATATTTCAGGTGATGGTAGAGTTTGATAAAGCGATCAACCGGGCGTTAGCGAATAAAGCACGAACGAAAGTTGTGTTTAAGGTAAGCTTGAAAACAATTTCCTTTAAGCTAATTGTAAGCCACTGTGGTTTAACGTGGTGTTATATGCGGAATTCTTTAAGTATTACTGAATTTAGGGCGAAAAGCTGCGTGCGTACCGATTTTGTGACAATGTCTGGACGTTTTTAATGGAAGGAGTAGATTTCAGGTATTTCTTGACACTCACCGTTCATAGATTCGAATAATAATAATGATGATGATCAGGGTACCAATAAGTTTCATAAAGGCTGGGCCCTAATAAGTGGACCCAGCCTTAAATGAACCCCCCTCCCCTCCAATAAATGAAATAAATTATTTTTAGATACTACTACAAATGTTAGCGCTGATGTACTCTCTCGACGAGACAAAGCAAATGTAAAAAAAGCATTTTGATTGATTGTTAATTTAGGGACGCCGTCCCCGGAGGCCCTGTCCAAAGAGTCAAGTTTGTGGCATGTGATGGACAAGCGGCCAAGCTGTTAGCACCAGGCACAAGCGCTTAACTCATGGAGGTCGCGTGATGAAAACATAACTCCAGGAACTGGCTGGGCTTGAAAGCTACAGTAGGGCAATATATAACTGGAAGCAAACTGTTGAGCGAACAGTCGTTGACGAGCAGTCAAACTCTGGTAACTCGATATAAAAATAAAAAAAACGTTGCTGCGTGCAGAACATGTATATTTAGATTTAGTGTGTTGGATAGGTCCTTTCTGCGTCTCTCTGTCCTCACTTTTAATTGGCTTTCTTTTCACCTTTCCTTTTTGACATACTATCTTTTACAACTCGGTCATTATAGTGAACGAAAATCGTCTTCAGAGAACTTTCTGTAGTTACGAACTGCGGTGAATTACTATTATGATTCGTATCCAAACATCTTTAATTGGCTTTCTTTTCACCTTTCCTTTTTGACATACTATCTTTTACAACTCGGTCATTATAGTGAACGAAAATCGTCTTCAGAGAACTTTCTGTAGTTACGAACTGCGGTGAATTACTATTATGATTCGTATCCATCAGTGGTTTTTACTCACCTATGTAAGCAGCAAAACTGGGTACACGTTCTCTCTAATTAGTCTCAAGTTTCTGCACTGTTCGTACGTCCTAAAGACCGTAACACCAAGGCTTTGTATTACGCCCAAACAAGGGTATATATTTTAAAGCGAAATAACGGCCGGTTTTTGAAAAGTACGGTTGACAGCTGCATTCCATGTATTTATACTAACTGGGGCGTCGAATTCGATGGGGGTCGATTTTTATTCTAATCATGCTCATTTACTGGGAATGCTGTTCCTCAGCATACGTATCAAAAACCGGCTGTTATTTCGCTTTAAGGAAAAGCTTGTCAGTTGACTTGCTTTGGAACCAATTTTTTATTTTATCATACATTTTTGTTTAGTAGGTGAACTTTTTCGCCGAATTTTGTGGTATTGGACGTGGCTTCGTTCGAATTTCGTTGGCTGGATACATAATATTAATGGTTTATGTGATGTCTTACTTTATGTCTCAGATTTTTATACGACTTTACGACTATTATTCTGTGATATTGTTTCAACTCACGTTTTTTCATTACTTTGGTTATAAATCGAATTCGTTGTATTGTTATTTTGTTGTTTCCCTAAGAGGAACTATTTGAAGGAGAAGGAGTCTTCAGAGACATGCTTATAAATAAACGTTTTTCGTAATAATTGACTTTTTGTGGCTTTCGTTGTGTCGTTATTCATGAATTTGATATTGCAATCCTCTGGGTCGGGGGCGCTCTAGCTTACTGTAACTGAATGTATGTGGTGTACTGTGTACAGTTGTGTGTGGGAATACTGTAATACTGTTAGCCCATTTGTGGGCTCACGATTTTGTCCCGTTACGAAGCATTCTAACTTATACGGTTGTTGTGAACTATCTATTAGTGTGACCTGTTTAGTGTCGTCGACCAGCTGCTGTATAAAAACATGACGTCGACGTACGAAATGTACCGTGCAACTACTCTCGGGACAACACTTGCCGAGGTTCTCGAGCAATTTGTTGAAGAAGGCCATATCACACATGAGCTGAGTATGAAGGTTGTCAAACTTTTTGTTTTTAATTCCGACTAGAAAGGAATACTTCGTAATAACTTTCATCATATTGATACACATATTTTAATGTCAGTAAATATAAATATAAAAAAATAACGTTTTACACCGAGAGCGTTTAGTTCTTTGTTCCAATGCAAATTATTTCAGGTCTTGGCCACATTCGACAAGAACATCAACCATGCACTGCGTGATCTTACCAAACATAAGGTGTGCCACATTGTAGCTTCTTTTGAGGAGGCCATGGTCCGAGCCTGTACATATACATTCAATATAATATTTAGGTTCATTTTGTTGCCGACAAGCTCGTCGCATATCGTTTCTGCGATAACGTGTGGACTTTTGTGATGAACGGCGTTCATTTCAAGTATGATTTACATATACTATTAATTTTTTGAAGAAGTCTATCCCCGCTGTGAAGGTTTACGATTTACTCTTTTTACTTTTTATGAAGTGCCACCTTGTTTTGTTGCGTCACAAAGGAAATCATATTCACGGGGAGTTATAACGTAGGTCATATTTTTTGTTAGATTTCACTCGTCCTTTTATACACTCCCATTTACAGACGAACTCTTGGATAATTGCAACTTAATGCTCATTATTAACAAACCCCTTTCAGTGACACCACCCGCGTCTTTGACAACTTCGCAGGCGTTCCTCGTTTGAAGTTCGTTGCTTGTGATGGAAAAGCCAACGAACTCCTCGGCCGGAGGATTCCATAGACAACATAATCCTCCCTCACTCATTGCAATCATTGATGATCTCTGACTTCTTTTTGTTTCGAATTTCTCGCTTTCTGTTCGGGTGCAAATAAATTTCAAACAATAACGCGTCGAATACGAATACGAATGCGAAAGCAAAACATTTATTACAACTGTTGGTGATCCCAAACAAATTATAATAGGGTAGCTACAAAGTTCATGGTAGTCCGTCTAGGAATTATGAGCGCAACGCCTGAACGAACAAGAAATTACCGCCATCCTGAAAAGGCAGTAAGAGCAAAAGCCATACTAGCTCCACAATTTGTACTCGTTTCGACAAGGCTATATAATCCCACTTTGAGCTAAATTGGGTCATGTATTACTGCCATTAAACGAAAAGGCACCATAATTCAGTACAATTCACAATCACGGTCACGCGAAACACTTCCAACTATCAATAGTAATAATACCTAATAACAAAAATAACGTTCAACAACAAACGTAAACAAAGGAATAAAACACAAAACTATAAACAAAAACATATCCTAGACTATTCTAAACTACGAACTACCCTAACTGGCCTGCGCACACGGCTGGCTCACTCACATTTACGGCCAAGAAGTTGCCATTAAAAGAGTACTAAAATATTCGCCTAATAAAATAAGAACAATAGTGAGCAAGGCACTCGAAAAGACAAACATATGAGACAATGCGGGCAAATCAGTAAATGAGCAACAACCAACACATACGAAAAAACCAATCAATTTCCTCTGTCAAAAAATTGATACCACAATACCACTGAATTATCTCCATAAGTCAATATAAAAAACAGCGGTTAAGAACCGTTATATGATAGGTAAACAAAAAGTACACACTATCAGTGAGGGACTGAAGCAGAACAAAATCATTATTCAACCTCATAATACGGTGTAGAACTCACTAAACTACAAAGTACCACTACGCACTACTGGATGGCTAGGTTAAACATGAAAGTCTAGCATAAACTGTAGCTACACATGAATAACGATGGGTTGATTAACGGAAAGAGACCTTCATAGCACTCAGTCTCAGTCGAGAGTCTCCTGCTCGATAGCAGCCTTAGCTGAGGCATCCTCAATCGGCTTTGCAACTTCGGTCTCTGTCAACGTTTTCTCATCACCTGCAGGTTGAGCAGCTGTCTGAGATGCAGGAACCTGAAGGAATTCAGGCGCTGATGTGCTATAGCTATACTGTATTGCAAATATCCCAATCCCACCATCGTTTTATCGTGAATTCTTATCGCGAACCAAAATTATCGTGTAAGCAATGCTCTATGCTATACTGTACTGCAAATATCCCCATCCCACCACTGAAAGAATCGATGCAACTGGAAATAAATTATTATTATTATAATGGACATATTTCAGCCCTGATTATAGAAAACGTATTACCTGGATGATAATGATTCCATTTATAGCATTCATCACCTCAAGGATCGACGGTAGGGACGGCGAGCTGGCCTAAAAATAATATTTCATGATATTCGGTTGAAGTTACATTTCTCTATTACTCTTTGGCGAAACACTCAGCGAAAGTAATTTACTGGTGAACAGGTCAGCTAAATAATTATTACTGACGAAACCGCCTAGCGAAAGGAAGTCAATTATCAGCGGCTGATATTGCAATTGTAAGGAGAGAGGGTGAAGAGGCGCAGAGATATACAGAAAAACTAGCGAAACGCTCAGCGAAAATTTGGCGCTTCGCTACGCAGGTGGATGGTTTCGCCAAAAAAAGAAGTTCATCTCGCACCCTAAGAAAAAGCTTTCGCAGCGGCAGCAATCGTACCTGAACGGGGAGTAGTGTATGAATATTGTTTCCCTTGGCAGCCTCGTTCATTCGCTTCTGGAAGATGACGGCCTGCTGGGTGAGGTGCTTAAGGCATTCGCCCGATTCCTTGGTCCGTTCATGGTCGTTACCGAACAGATTGCTGTAGATCATATAGGTCTCCTTTTCCGAGGCGAGAGCCGCACGGAAATCACCGCGAGCAGCCTGAGCCCGTGCCAGCATGTGGTTCAGAAGGGCGGACTGAAAGATCTCACACTACAGCGAGGTAATATCAATAATTAGATTTAAAAAGTATATCAAGTAATTAATTCCCAGTTATAAATGGACAAAAAGTTTCCTAGTCGCGTCTCAAGCGCGTACATTGCGTATTGCGTAGTCATATAGGCTTACCTTAAGTCGCTTCGGCTCTCCGGCAACGGTTGCAGCACTCTCAGCTGCTGATAAGAACTTTACGGCAAGGTCGTACTCCTGGACAGCGTAAAGAATAACACCAATATTGCCCTGAAATGCGGGTAGCTAATATGAAAAACATATTAGAGCATTCGATACATACAATGATTTAAATAATGAAAACAAACGCCCACAATTTGGAGTGATGGGATTGAAGTTTACAAAAATGGTACAATTATTCATGATATGTAGGTATTCAGTTCGTGGGACTTGTTTGATAGACCTCTTTTTTACGCAGACTATACCCACTCGTAATAGAACACCCACACTTAATACAATTGAAAAAAAAGGAACTCACATCAATCTGGCACATAAGCGGGTGGTTCTCGCCGTGGACGACCAGCAACAGGTACCGTGCTCTGTAGAGGAGACGCAAAGCGCCCGACACGTACAGATTGGCAAAAGCAAAGTGAGCCAGGTTGATCTCAAAAAAAAAAAACAGGTCGAGATGGCTAATTTTAAGGTAATACAACACACATATAATACTTTCAATTTGATACTAATTGTAAGTTGTTCGCATGACGACTAAAGCTAACACAATACACATAGGCGGCTTACATATTCAACTATGGTGAGCGCGTGATCGACTCCATTGCACCGCTCGCTCATCAGAGCCGCCTTGTGCTGTTGGGCGAGGGCATCCTGAGGATCGCCGAGGATATAGGAGAGCCGGGCCAGCAAACGCAGTGCTTGCGCCAACTCGGGGTGCATTGCACCGTAGACAGAAGACATCAGGTTCACCTAAACAAACATTAATATGGATCACAGAGACGGACACATGATAAATCCTGAGGAAAAAATTCGCAATAACATGTCATTTTCCAGGACTTAGTGTCCCGCGACGATCAGGAGACATCAAATGACGAGAGAAAGTTAACAGAACTTACGCTACACGGCTTAGGGAACATCATGTCTCAAAAAAAAGTAAGAATACGGGAACGCACCGCCTCCACCACACATTCGTAAGCATCACGCAAGCGTCCCTGACTGGTCTCCGCTTGAGCTCTGAGGTAGAGGTGCTTGGCGTCACCTGCAATAAGAGTTATGCAAATATGATGCGTCGGACACCACCTCAAATATCCTTTAAAACGTGGGCAAGAATGGAAATATCACTTACGTGCCCATGGCTGCCTATGCTTGAATACGGGGTACATATTCTGCACGTCGTCTTCGATAAATGGCTGCGCACGATCAAACTTGTAATCCTCAAATAAATAGAAGATAACCTTCACATTCGACCGAAAAATGGAGGGAAACTAGAAAACTTTTGTTGCACGGAAGCGAGAGTATACGAAAGGGAACAATATCAAGAATTTTCACGTTCAGAAGCCACCACGACACAAATAAACCACGATTTCATCAATGATTAATTGATTATGTTCCATGTGTTGTGTCTGACATTATTGTGCACCTTACCTTGAGAAGCATTTGGATTCCGAGTACTTTGCAGATCCGTCTGAAAAGCGGCACCTTCTGTACGGCGAACTTCTCGCACAGTTCATCGACAGATGATAGAACAAGAGGGTAGCCAAAGTAGGACTGAGACTGAAAACAGCTAACCTAAGAACGTTGAAAAAGCCAAGCTATCGCACTTCCATCCGAGATCCAATTCTAGGAAACCACATACATTACATTAAGCCGATGCTTACCTCCTCAGAGATATCAGCCCACAATGACTTCGTGTTGATCTCGGCCCATTTAGATCCTGAACGGCGACCCTTCTTGCCCTGAAATAATCAGGTTTCGATTAAACATTTGTCTTGACCTGTCTCATAATCGTCTGCACAAGTTGTTAGCGGTTCGTGCGTAAAAAACCAAATACGTGTATGTGTACCAATTCGCAACCGCTCTAGGCTCAGATTGGCCATAAATATAATCATACGGATCTAACAATGGAGGTAGACTACACTCACTCCCTTTCCAGACTTCTTCTCTTCTTTGGTGCTCGTGGTTTGGCCAAGAAAGGCGTTGAGAAGGTGTGCGTTGGCGGCAGCAAGCTGTTCAACTGGAACATCCTGAAATAAAAGCGGCATATAGCATGAAATTAATTAAAGCAAGCATTAATGCGAATTATGATTAGTTCAGGCGAGGGTCTCCGAGTCTCCGTCGTTTCCAAATTTTTGCCTCTTACTATTTATATACAAACAAAAATAACAAGCCTGGAAAATCTTCCTCATGACGTGTTTGGCGCAACGTGCAACAAGCTCTCCGGCAACCAGCGGTTTCACGTACGAAGTCGAGTTCTCAACCTAGAGAAATGGGAGTTAAGTATACAGCATACGTCAAATTGACCAGCCGGTGGTGTAGTGGCTAGCGCTGCTACTCACCACACACACGACCGGGGTTCAATTCCCGCGGCTGGTTGCACCGACCGGGTGGCAAAAACGGTACCAGGTGAAAACTTGGGAAGTTTCTTGGATCAGGGCTGGCTGGCCACCCATTCCATAATCAAACTCAAAGATGGCCTATCCTCTGGAGCGCACTACTTCGGTAGACCAGAGCGGACTGCAGGGACCCCTTCGGGGCCCTGAAGAACAGTTCTAGCTTTAACCTTTTTTGACTCCTCGTCAACGATCAAGTAGTCAGCCACCCTTCCCAAGTGAATGTGGCACTCTTACTCGTTACACAATATGTTTACTCACCAACTTAAGTGTCTCCCCAAGATAACGGACGTTAATTCCCTTATTGTGCATCAACTCGCTCAGCCCTTCACCGTCAATGGGAGTGAGTTGATGTTCTATGCAGTCTTGCACGAAGCTGGGTAGTTGTTGAACGAGCAAAAAGTCTGCAAGGAAAAAAATTGAAGTTCTGCTCACGTGCTCACTGAGAATAGCGTGTTTTAGGGATACCTTCGGACGACGTTATTTCTTTGTATTGATTGCAGTATTATTAAGACTACAAAAGCAACACACAAAGTGACACTGAACACATACCTGCAGCTTCAACCAACAGCTTCCTTTGCTTCTCGAGATCTTCGGTAGGTGCGTGTTTCACTGTTGTTGAATAGCAGTCAGGGTTGAAACGGATATCAAAGGTCTTATCAGACAGAGAGCCAACTGTGGCTGCAGCCTAAACAAAATGGTTAAAACTGCAGTTGCTCAATCTGCATGTAATCCATCATCCATCAATCCAATTCAAACAAACTGTTTACAGGCACAGGGTACTAAACACGATATAAATGTCTTTCAGAACAAGAGCAAACCTTGGCGATAATTTCCTGGTTCTTCTTATTGGCCTCGGCTTCTTCCTTAGTCGGCAGCGCTTCTTCCACGATCTTATGGGCATCGTCGGCATCAGGGAGCTAAAACGGTAGATGAAAGCTACGTCGCGAAGACCTGGTGTTGCGCAATAAGCACGTTGAAAGGAACAATAATCGACTTTATCTGACGAAAATAGTCTCCCCTACGCCTACTGGGGGATTGAAGAAGCACAATGCTACACCCTGCATACTGCACTTCGTTCCGTGCACACTGTTTTTTTTTTATTGCATTTTGAATAAAGAACTAAGGGCGCGTTCGGGATTGCGAAAAGAAAGAAAAGAAATCAAAAAAGTAGTTCGGGATGGCCCTTAAAAATTTTCCGAAATCTCCACAGTAGGAGGAAATTCGTTGTGGGACCAAACAGTACACTATTTGGAGCAACTCTTTAGTAACGAGAATAATGTAGCACAAGACCCTGCGGGAAAAAAATATTCGAGAGTTACTCCAAATAGTGTACTGTGCCTGTTTGGTCCCACAACGAATTTCCTCCTACTGTGGAGATTTCGGAAAATTTTTAAGGGCCATCCCGAACTACTTTTTTGATTTCTTATCGCAATCCCGAACGCGCCCTAAATATATTTTAGGAAGAGCTCACCTACTACTCAGGTGACTCTAGGCCCGAGGGCGTGCCCTTTTCAGTGGAACAGGGCAGGCCCGTTACCGGCCTTAGAGGGTGCCCAGGGTACGTGCCCTGGGGCTTTTGTGAGTTTTAGAGGGCATAATAAAGGGCCACAAACAGGCCATTTTGAACCGGGAAGAAAAGGAATATACACCGTTTTAGCTCACCCACCACGAACTTACACACCGAAACACAACATACAAGCACATAGAACTTTGCAAGACAAATGCACCGGACAGGAATCGAACTTGCGACATTAGCTAAACACCTGCTCCAAACCAGCGCCTTAGACCACTCGGCCATAATGCACATGGCCGTCTCTGTTGGTTGCGAAATATGACGGCCGCTGCTTCACAAAAATTTAAATCCCAATTTTCGCGCGCTTTATAAAATGCAAGGCTACGGCAAAGTGCCATGTAAAGGGCACGCCCCAGGTTCGGACCGTCATTTTCCCCGTTTGTGGCCTTATTCCGGCCTTCTACAATTGAAGGGCACGCCCTGGGGCATATTTGCTTAAATGCATGCCTGCGGGCCTAGAGTCACCTATGTATAGCTGTGGATGTGCACAGTGAAAATAAAAAGTGGACCAACCTCGTCTTCCTTGGCATCCTCGTTCTTTTCCTTCCCGTCAATCTTTTTCACTTTATCCTGGGCGTCTTGCAACCGAGCTTGTTGCAGGTGATAGGCAGTCACGCGAATGAACGTCAGGTAACGGAAGCTGAAACCAAAAGAACACATATTCACCTGATGCTAGACGTGCACGATCCCCAAATACAACTCAAAACAGTAAAAAAAACCTACTCAACAAATGCCTCGATAAGCTCGGGACGAAGGGCAGCAAGCTTGTGAGGGAACGGACGGGGAAATCCGAGTTCCTGAATAACGAAACTTACAGGGGTGAGGGGTCCCGAACACGCATTTCCGAAAACAATTATTCGTGAGGACAAACAAGGGACTATGATTAATTATGATCCACACTCCACTCTAAGAGTCATAGAAAATCCCAAACCATTGCTCTCGGTGACACGTTGGCAGCTTCAATGAAATGAACATCGGGGGGCATCGTACGCATCAGATCAAGAATGTAGCTGCGACCGTCATTGCCAATTATACCCTACAAAAACAAAACCTCAAGGTTCCTTTTGTAGAGCTTAAACGAGCAAATAGAATTGGCACTAGGTAGGAAAAAAACACTATACACAACACAACTTGACGACTGGGATCCTGCAATATTTTAAAGGAAATTACGTATGCGAGACTTTTTCTGCGTAAGCGAGAAGTGCAAGGACACGCAACAACAAAAACACGACTGTGTAAGTGTAAAGTGTAACACACGGAAAGCAAAAAAAAGAAAAAGAATATTATATTCAGTGAAACTAGGAAACATGACTGTGTAAGTGTAACACACAGAAAACAAACAAAAAATTATATTCAGTGAAACTAGGCGTTCAACTGTGAACTGGCAGCGGCCGTATGTATATAAGGTCAGACAAAGTAGTTACCTTGGTCTCGTAAGAAGTGTACAGCTTTACAGTCGTCTCACTACCTTCCTTGTCCGTTGAAGTGACCTAAAAACTTCCTAGTGTAGAAATGTGTTTACACCCGAGTAAACAACAGGCGGACCACTCCCACACGCAATTATAAACACGGTAACGATTCACTTTCTTGTGACAATTTTGATAGCTTACCTCATGTGGCAGAATCTTGAGCTCTTCGGCTGACTTCTCGAGCAATTCAACATATTTTTCGTTTGTCACAACAGTTTTGCCGAAATCGATTGAGCCGTAAACAACAGACTGTTCCTAGAACACATGTTTTATAACCAATAAGAAAAAACGTCGTAGCTATTGTATTACATAAATGCACCTAAGCGCAAAGTAACCAACCTGCTCCCTATCCAAGATGCCGGGAATGATACTCTGCGCAGTCACACGGTAGCCCTTGTAGTCGATGATGGCCATGCCTAGCGTGCACAGCTTGGGATCATCTATTGTTGAATAAATAGAGACTCCCTGCAGATCAGCTGTTGTTGCCACATGAGCAGCGGCATCGCCGCCCAGTTCCTTAATTTTTACATTGTATCGTTTTGGTGAGCCCTGCACGAAATTTTTTTACATTATAAACATCAGTGTACCTTATAATGATCCTTGACATCGAATCCAAGCGACAGAAATATGTTGTTCCAAATGAACATGTGCGTCTTTGGCTCATCTGCCGGATTGATGGACATAACGTTTCCGTCTATGACTGCCATTGCTCCCTGAACAGAAGAGGGAATTTGGCAATCCAATTAGTATACGTATCACAAAATACGAACTACTAGGCACACACACATTTCTTACAATTGTATCATACGTAATTTTCCATGTGTAGAATGGAAGGACCGCAGACAAGACTTGCAATGGTGCTCTCACGCAGCCCTATTGCAAGGAAGAGAAAAATGCACTTTACCTTAACGGCCGCGCTGACAAAATCGCCGTGGATCTTGTAAACCGAACGATCGCGAATCAGCCTTTCGGTCAAATTGTTCTTTTCCATTTCATGGGTTGTCTGCAACTCCTCGTTCCAGTCCCGGATCTGCCCAGGGAGATGGTCTTCAAATCCGACACGATGCGGTTGTGTGGAGTCTTCAGCTCTAGAAAATAGGATCTCACAAACAACAATATTTAATTTATACTTAAAAAAGAACAACGACGCTAAAGAACAATAGAGAAGTTTTTCATGTCGTCATGCACCTCACGATCATTGCTCAGCCAATTCGGCCTTCGAAGGGCAGGAGGCTTCTCGACTATAATCTTCAAAATATGTCAACTTTGCAGCAACCATACGCTTAAATAAACAACTAATGTTGCAGTCTAGCCTACCGCAGAGTATCGGGGCTCAGCTCCACGGCCGGTGCAATCCACGTGTGCACGGGGTAGGGTGTAGGTAAGCGGTCCAACACGTGTTTCTCGAAGCGTTTACGGATGATATTGGGGAAGGATTTCTTGAACCCAGTAGAAACGACATTGAGGAGGTCCACGAGACTAAAACTTGCAATCGTAGGGACCCGTTAACGATGTTGAAAGAAACAAAAGAAATAAAAATAAAACTGTCTGGGATAGCCGAGAAGCAATATTGGAGAGATAGCGCAAAAATAAGAGATTTCGACAGTCTTTTAATACGTTTTATTTAGTTAACACCACCTAGTGTCATATTTCATAGCATGTAATTAGGTGTAAAAACAATTCCGTTACAAAACAACAACATGCATAGAATTCGGGCCATTAGCATCAAGTCAGAGACATTTCTCAGGGACCGTATGGTTGTTGAATTGTCGGGAATAGAGCATAGAAGCAAATACATTTTCTATATATGAAACAGACAGAAAACTAGCCTGTGATACACTGTCTTATTCTGGTTGCTCGGGGTGGGCTTAAACTGTTCTTCGGTGCTGGCGTTCACATAAAATCCCTTGGTGCAACAGGTGACAAAAACACGGCGACCCTCCACCGTGTCAATTACTAGATACAAGATGTCACCCTGCAAAAGAGTAAATGAAGCTGCGAAGTGACAAAATATAAAATAATAAAGCGAAACGCAAAACATAGAAAACGCCACTGTAAATTAAACAGATAACCAGAAACAGGGTCAACAAAATTTAAAAAAAAAACACTATTCTTCTCGGTTACTTACCTTAAGTTTTCTGGGTCCGACTGGTGGGTTGAAAGGTGATAGAGCGATGTTCTGAACAGCGGCCTGAGATTTTTGAAGTGGCGCCAATAGAGGCAGAAGAGGCCGGTCCTACAAAAGACAACCATTATGAAACACTCAAATTTACAAATCGAAGGCACTTAAAATGAGGCGTCTCAAACCCAAAAACTACTACTTTGTGCACATGGAGGAGGTGGTAAGTGGACGACCAACAAATTGCATGCGACGCACTGCA
Organism: Pelodera strongyloides; assembly: GCA_036852015.1. Classification (NCBI taxonomy): domain Eukaryota; kingdom Metazoa; phylum Nematoda; class Chromadorea; order Rhabditida; family Rhabditidae; genus Pelodera; species Pelodera strongyloides. The sequence continues at coordinate 13,967 of JAANDG010000732.1, read as the reverse complement.
CTTGTTATTCAAACGGGAAATTAAAACGAAAACGACGCAGAAAGCACAGAAGATAGAACTACACGGGTGTGTGCCTATAATCGTGTAAGCATCTGCCAGTTTCTGTTATTGCTTTTATTTTTATGCCGATTTTTATTTTAAGCCGAACTAAATGACTAGGACAGATGCTATATACCAGACTCATAGTGTGATTCCCAGTTGCCAAACAATCTAAAATTGAAATGTCAAGACCAAATAAGACATAAATTCACGACATAGACATACCTTTGATCCAGGAAGAATATACTCGGGCGGAAGGTTAATCGGCTTTCCGCCATCGCTTTTCTTTTCGAGGAGGTTAATTGTAGGCAGGTAAGAAAGACTTTGCCCCTCAATTCCGGAAGCAGCCTATAAGAAGTCAGGATAACGAGCATATGTTCAAATGCCTTACTATCAACTTACGTTCCAATGCCTTACAAACTATGACTTAACTATCAACGACAACGAACGAAAACAAACAACAAAACGACAGTAACGACCACCTCATAAGTTGTATCATTGGAACCACCTCTCACCAGCTCGCGAATATGTCTCACATGAATACGGGCTTCGCGAATTGTGTAGGGCTCTAAAAACATAAAAATTAACCGCACACAAGTTTTAATTATTAGGGGTCTCCAGTGATGATCATATATAGGAATGAATGATAGATCCACGCGACCCGTCCCTCTCAAACATGATTTTTAGAAGGCACGAACCTTCGGACTGATGTGGAAAAGTGGAAAAAATCGAAGCACTTGAAACGTTTACGCTATACAACTGCATTCCTTATGCATTTCTGCGCCCCTCTTAGTTAGGCATTTCCGACACAGAGAAATGCGCAAAAATTGTTTAGAACAGTAATTAGTACTACAAAGTTCTGGCGAAACGGGCCTCATAGTGGTAGTTGTGGTAGAGTGGTAGGCGTGAGTGACCGTGACATCATACCAGGTGGCAATCGACAGACATAATCGAATAGTGAGTGTACAACCGAATACATTTTAAACTAACGAACCAATAACATAAATGATTAATACCACAGGAAACACGAACGACAACAAAAAGTATATATATAGATACCTTCCACGACGTGAAGAGTCGCACCATCGGTAAGGCCCTCCACATTACGGAGTTCGGTAAAGTTATCCATACGTTTTCCATCCAATTGCAAACTATAATTCATAGCATGTTATACAAATTAATTCACCGCTGTACAAAAACTTGAATAAATGTATTTAATTAGTAAAAGAAGCAGGCTGGTTTACGACAGAAAACGTAGGAGAAACCTGAAACAAGTTCTGTGGCACGTCGATTCCCTGTCCAGCAGCACCTGGTGAATTTCCTGTACCATTTCACCAGTGTTGACCTTAAGATTTTTTTTTATAACATAGTTTGGGTTCCATCCAAAATGAATGTACACATTTAAATACATGAATATGAGACAGTTCATACCATACTAAATGAAAAATCCCAACCTGGAGTTCGAATGGATCTCCTCCAGGAGAGACCAACTTCAGTCGGAAAGCAACATCAGTGGGGCCAGTGTCCGATTTGTCCTCTGCAAAAATGTTGAGCTAATATGCTATTTAAGAATAAAAAATATAGAAAGCATTCCCATTTCCTTGCACAAGGAAACATCCCGTAGAAGTAGTTACACTATAAGAAAATTGAGCTTTCTCGATAAAACGTAAAACGGAACAAATTTGCAATCGGAATTGTACCATACAAAAAATAACACTAGGTGTTTGAGTGAGAACTCTTCCGGAATTACTTGTTTTCTCATTTTCTTTATGTGTTCTAAAATCAGCACCTATTTTTGAAGACAGAAGGTTTGCGTTAGGTCGTGTGCGCCACAATAGAAAGGTTCATGATAGGTATATGGGATATAAAGGCTCACCAACTTCTTGCTCAACTTCATTTAAATGATTTTCCACCACAGATTTCTGTACCAACTCATTCTCGTCCGGATGATCGCTCATCCTCTAGTAAAGCAACCGGTACCCGGTACGGACAGGGACAGTGAATATACGGTTCTGCAGGTCAATAGAGAATAATACTAATATGTTTAAACTGAATAACAGTTGAATATGATATTTTATATTTTGGGTACGAATACTAAAAAATGATGTGCCGTTCGGGCGCGTCCTGCACCGGGGTTAGGCACAGAAGCAGCAATTGTGGGGATAAGCTAAGATAGCGAGAGAGTTGTATGGCGAAAGAGAAACAAAGAAAGTGGTACAGTGAGAACGCACTGATGAGAGAGGAGAGGGAGCGATAGAGGCGGGAGACGGTCCAATAGACAGGACCCAAAGAACGATCGTTTGCGATCAATCAATGCAGCAGCATCGCGAGCTCAGGTCAGTATTGAATGCGATGTGTGCTGGCAACACAGAAACAGTAGATCAGTCAGTCAATAGACCAAGACAACGTAAGAAACGAGTGATGCACAAATACGTGGAGAAGATAAGAGACAGAACAGAAAAACACAACGAAGAACAGTCTATCTCATCGAATACGCAATACTATCCACACCCAACATGACGAGTAAGAATTATCAACAAAAAAACGTGCTAGATAGGTAGATAGTACAGTAACAGACCGGAATAAGTGAAATTATTGCACTTGGCAAGAATATTTCAATGCCACAAAAGACATAGACTGCATGCATGATAGAAAGCAAGGACAAGGACCAATCACAAATGTAATGACCAGCCTCGATATTTAATCAAACCATCTCCGGATGTTATTTCTATTTGGTTAGTTTGTGCGCAAAGAATCTACAGTTTCCCACTAAATCTGCTGGCGAAATCAATCAGAAAGTGAAATCAATACAAAATAAGATAGATATTTATAAAAGAGGTTTTTTATGATATGAAAATAAAGAAAAATGGACAAAAAATGCGTGTATGGAAGAAGGGATATTGATAGATGCCAACGTCAATCCGATTACCTATAGCTAAGGGTGCGCACGCGATGAACTTTCCGAAAACGAAATAGTGTAATTCCCGTTCCCATTTGCTCATGGCCATACGCGGATACTCGATACAGAATATATGTAAAGCACTAACGAGGATGAAAAAGACTATTATGTATGAAATAGCTTTTAATGTAAATAACTTTTAGATATAACGAATTTAACATATATTATTTAGCTTTAGCATCTTCGCTGAGGAGAATCGGAGTTTTTTCAACACGGTAATTATGATGGGGATTATGGGGAAATGTACCAATGATTATTAAAATAACACGAAAATATGTACAAATGATCAATGATTAACATGAAATATGAAAAAATGTGGGGGAGGGGGAAACTCACTTCCCCAATCACATAAGAAAAAATAAGTTAACGTTAACCCACGTGGAGTTTGCGCCCTCTCTGAACCGGGTGTATTAGAGTTCGACTCATGTCCAGAGTCGGTGCCCTCTATGGGAGAAACCTAGAAAACACGAAATATAATAAATAAACAGATAGCGCATTTTGGCTATTGACCATGCCATACACTTCACTGTGTTCCTCGCTTCCACTCTAAAGAACAAAACTAAAGAAGCATTGCAATTTTACAATTACGAAACATCTGCAAAATATCAAGGGAGAAAAATAGTTAATAGAAAACACACTTTCTTTGTCTCATCAGAATCAGGAAGAGGTCCTTCCTCAGTGACTGCTTCCTGTTTACCCACAGACATTAACCTGATTTAACCCTAAAGCATTTAAAGCGAAATACCAGCCGTTTTTTGAAACGCATCTCAAATATCAAATTCTTATGCAGCTATGCTAAAAGGGGTCTATTGGGGTCTATTTTTTATTCAAATTTATGCTCATTTGCTATGAAGCATAGGAAAGCAGGGAGTACTCGATGCGTTTCAAAAACCGGCCAGTATTTCGCTTTAAACTTTAATAACACGAACGCGCCTAAAACGAAAATTATTATATTGAAGACTTTATTCTGAAAAAGAACAAAAGCGAAATAATACAGCATGAAAAAATACATAAAAAAAAACGTAAAGCGAAAAACTGGACAACACAAAAATATGGAAGGTTCGTAGATAAATAAGAGAATTTTGGTTGAGCCGCGTTTTGAAAATTTCTACACTAGAAGGGAATGTATGGAAAACTTGGTAGGTAAGGAGTAGGAAAACAAGAGGTAAGAAATTCCAGCAATGTATTTAGATATGAAACAGCAAACAAAAATGAAAGAAACGAGGGCGCTGTAATGAACGGCGCGAAAAAAAGATTTTTCGACTACAAATAGCAACCGTAAACCAATCAAGTAATCCAATTAATCTATGATATAAAATGAATAGTATGCATAAGACCAATTTCTGAAGAAAAATCTCCCCTCCACGCATTCCCCCGCGGATTGAAGAAGCACGACGCTAGAAACCTTCCGCACTTGTTCCGTGTACTTGATTGATTGTATGTGTGAATAAAGTAGTGATATTTGGTCACAAGAAAGAGTTTTTCGGTTTTTACCCATAACTCTCCCGCAAAAAAACGTCCAAACTTAAAGACTTAACGATGAACTGAAAGAAAGGAATAGATAAGATCAGCAAGACCCCTACGTCCGCTACCAGACAATGAGTACAAAGTAGAAAAGCGGTATGCATTATTAGGTCTAAGGTCTAACAAGAAACATAATGCACATTCAACAAGAAACGTAATGCACATTCTACGAGTAGATGTTTCATCGTCGCAGTAAGGGGAGCAGGTCCATCATGCAGCGCAACACACACTATAAGTGTTCCAAACGGTGCGTAGATTATGATACTACTGCAGAACGAACATAGTTGGGGCACACCACATTATGCCCAGTCAACGCAGCTCGGTAAGATTACGCTAACCATAGGAGAAATAAAAAGGCTGCGGTTAGGCCGGCGGACATAAAAAGGCGGAGTCACATTGTGCGCGTTCGGGGCCGTTCTGTACCCGCACGATTTCATTTTACATTTATGCTATACGGTAGTACATCTGCATTTCGAAGTATTCCACCAGCACGTTATTTTCAGAAAAGAAGAATACATAGTTGTTGGAGAAATTTTGGAAGATGCTTCATTTTTATTTTACCAGAACGGCTAGGTAGGCAGTAACAGCCCAGGTACTGGGGTTTCCAAATATGGTGAAAATTTACAGCATTTTGGAACTACACGAGAATATTTTTTGAATTATTCATATTATATATGCAAGTTTCGTGCAGAAATACGGTAGTTTTCACAGAATCACAGTATCACACCAAATTTTTGGGATACTTGGAAACCCCATACGCAAACGCAAAACCGTTAATGGGGTTTGCAAATATGCCAAAAACCACGAGTTTTCCTTGCAAGTATCAATTCACAAAATCGTGTGCTTTTTACACACTTTTACCGTAATTTTGACACATCCGCACTATAGAAAATCCGCCATCAAAGACATTTTTTGTTGAACAATTGGTCCCGTGGCGATCGGTCGTAAAAACTGCCTGTAGATATGCTCGTGTAGTGCCAAGATACGGTAAATTTTTCGATACTTGCAAGGAAAATCGGGCATACTTGCAAACCCCATAAAAAAACATTCAATGAAAACAAAAGAATGCAATAGTGATATTGTAAAGGGCCTCGGTGGCCCAATGGAAACGTCCGCGCTTCGCAGTCAGCCGACCCGAGTTCGAATCCAGCCACATACACTAACTCAATGCCACCGAGGCGGGGAAAATCGAGGCGAATCCCCCATCCCATTGCCTAGCCTGAAGACTTCGAGGGATTTGTCCTTTCGTCTCGTCGTCAAACACTCTGTATAACTCCACAAAACCTCATTGGAGAGATCAAGGATCGACATTATCTGAAGAAAAAATCTCCCCTCCACGCATTCCCCTGCGGATTGAAGAAGCACGACGCTAGAAACCTTCCGCACTTGTTCCATGTACTTGATTGATGTTGTATCTGATTGATTGTATGTGTGAATAAAGTAGTGATATTGTAAATATTACCTAAAACGAAAGAATGAAGGAATGAACGTAGGTTGTATATAAAATAGTCAAATAATATAAAAACAATTGATGTATAATTGTAAATTTTGAATTTTATACCGTGATAACACGAACCTCGTTTCGACCCCCTAGCCGCAGACGAGGATTTTACAGGACAAGGCTGTTTTCACGTTCCACGGTTCCACATATAAGCACAATTATAGAAACTTGCTACAAAAACTGAAGACCGGGGACAAACTTGAATTGTGAAGATCTTATTTGAAACAAAAACAATAAAACTTCGAATATATGGGCGAGAACACATATACAACATCGAATTGGGAAAAGAAAAACCAAGAGGAGCTATTAAAATAAATTACTAAAAACAAGGTAAAATACAAACATAAAACTTATTGACGATCATCGGGACACACCACCCCAAATTGTAGGATAAAAAATTATCGATAGTATGAAATGTTTGTTTGTCGGTATCCGTGACAAAGTTCGAATTAAAATGATGTACGGTAGTCGTGCCACAATATATATTATATTATATATATGAATACTTTATTCAGTGTACTTTATTCAATAGGAAATATACTGAATAAATCACATGGTAGATACACAAATTCGTGACTCGGTGATGCATGAAAACCTTGCATAGAAAGCAAAGCAACTGAAATACGTGCATTCTGCAACTCGGTGTAATATCTTCAACATGGGGGGAAGATCAAAATGATCCGGAATAGTTACTAGTGGATCATAAATCCAGTTATATTCTTGACGACTACAGTGGGGTACAACCAAACGTCAGTCTTTCTCGGATTTTTCCTGCATTGTGTTGTTATCATGCTAATCATCAGCTCTTTGCAAAATTACCCAAGTGCGTCAACTACCAACTTTCAAGGGTGATAGCTTTGTAATATGTAGCTGTGCGAATATGTATCAATTTTTTCGCCACAGGATCTACAAATTCAAATCGTGTTTAAAGGGACAGGCCCATCAAAATAAACCTATATTTACGATACGTTCATAATGACTATCAAGCATTTTTATTACAATATATACAAACTAAATTTCACCATTATTCGCCCTAGACAACTTTTTTCCAATGTGATCAACGCATATGCTCTGTTCTTCTACTGCACGTTTCCCGCGAAACAAAAATAAATCCCGCGTTACCTGGCAGGCTAGCACCCAATCCCACGCAATAAGAAAAGTCGCATGTTTCCTGACAAATTAGCCGATAATGTCCCGCAATTAAACATTAGACAAGGCCTTGTGTTAGCGGCAAGGGCCCTAATTAGCGCTCGCACTAAGAACCGAATCCCGCGTTTCCCGCTTGTTTGGGAGGAAACGTGGGATTACGATTACCGCTAAACTGCGAATGAGGAACATAGATGTATACCATAAAACAGCAGATTTTAATCGCATTGTAATTTGACGATAAATTTGCATTGACGACAAGGATATTTGCGGCTTTACGGTATACATTTAAGCTGAGCGCATCGGAAAAAAGTTTTCCATGGCAAATAAATGTGAAATTTAGTTTGTAAATATTGTAATAAAAAATGCTTGATAGTCACTATGGACGTATCGTAAATATAGGTTTACTTTGATGGGCCTGTCCCTTTAAATACAATCGGGAAATGCGTAAGACTATTTAGCTGAAGCACATGTCGTTCGGTGTCCGATATCTGCCTTAGAAAGGTCTAATTTGAATGACGGGGATTTGGGATAGGCGGATATGTGCTCTTCCCTGTTGGAGTCTCAGATTACACATACAATGTAACCCGTACCATAGATATGATTGAGACTGACACTGAGGAATCTTGGCGGTTGCGCGGCCTACACCGGGCCCGAAAAAGGTGGGCCGCCTAGACCTCGACTCGAGTGACAGAGAAAAGGTGGGCGGCTGGTGCGCCTGATGTGGTGTAGGACAGTTGTAGGCGAACAAAAATACCCATGAAAGTTGAAGATCGGCGTTCTCAGGCCTACATCAGGCCAACACTGCGCCGGTGCGCCGCCTACACCAGGCCCGAAATGGGTGGTCCGCCATGCCTGGACCCACCCATTTTTTGTAGGCCGCGCACCGGCCAAAATTTTCGCGGTGAAAGGTTTGGTCCCGGTATTGAAAACACTCGCATCTCAATCCATCTTGGTGTTATGGAGGAAGTTGCTGGATAAGTGATCAGAACTGCTGGATTACTAAGGCAAGTTACTGCAGGGGTTCATCATTGGTGCTTTGGAGACTCTCGACTATTTCTTTCGTAATTAGGATGTGGCGTTGAGAATTTCGAATTAACCTGCGTGCGACTCTGGGAGGTTTCCGAGTGGTAGTCGCTCATATTTAAATTTTTAATTTTCTACTGGTTAGTACCAAAGAAACGATTTCCGATAGGAACATAGGGACAACATGATCACTTCCTACTTCAAGGGTGTCTTCGTGGTGATTTACATGCCAATCGGGAAGTTTTGAAAGAAAATCAATGAGGTGCGTAACATCATTAAGTCGATTGAGAGAGGAGCACTGTTACAGCTGTAGCCTGTGTGTGTGTGTGTGAATGTAGAATGCTCTTGTCAGGGTACAGCTATAGCGATTGACTTGCGGTAGAACTGATGTATATTGCGATAAACAGTACACAAAATATACAATCGGGTTTATCTGAGGAAATACAATGTTGAACAGTATATGAGTTGGGTATTACGGTAGAGTACGGTAGCGATTGTTTGTGGTGAGTAGCGGGAACAGATATGTGAGGAGAGAAGAAGCGATGTGTCCGCAGGATCCACGTTTATATACGGCACGGCGGCAAAGTGGGACGATCAGCGGGTGCGCGCCGGGGAACTGGGGCGAGCAACAGAGAAGGGTCGCCCTGGCGGCGACACTCCGGGCCCAGAAAAGGACCCAGAGCCGTCCTAGGCTTCGCGAGCCTGGACAGTAATCTTTTTGAGTTATTTTGCGAGTGAAGTTGATTATGTGTTGGCGTATGCTCACTGCATCGCCTCGTGCCTGGTGTTTTGCGATTAGCTGCTGTGGTTACTGTAACTCGCTGAGTTGTCCGCTCGCGGCGGACCCTCCGGGCGCTACGCTCACTGCATGCGCCGATACTTGTACCTTACAACCGCTTGTGGAGTAAGTTATGTGGTTAAATTAGAACAATTTGCTGGTTACAAGAGTGTTGGGTCTATTATACAGATCGTACGAGGAAAAGTTATACTATATGATCAATTTGCATAGCATCGAGTCTTTTGTACTCTGCTAGTCGGCTCAAACTGTCTGACGCGGATACTGTAGATACCAAGTTACAGTGTATATTAATTGTAGCTCCCGAGAACGTACACTCAAATTTTGGTGATAATAGACAAAAAATGCGAATTCGAATGTGTTCAAAGGGCTGTGTAGTAGTAACAAATAACGCAATTTCACAATTGAGAAATAAAAATAAAGTAACATTTCAATTATGCATATGATTAGGCATTATTTTTTAATGTATTGTAGTGCATTGTGAATGTAATCATGTAATGTACAATTGTTAGGTGAAAAAACTGCGGCATATAATTAACAACAATTTTATATGTAGTGTATACGAATATTGTTAACATAATTGGGTCCCCTTCGGCTCCATTTGGCGCATTCCGGCATTAGTTCTTCTTGGCTTCACCTTGCGGAGGCTGCGGAGCTAAACAGGGATTTTGTTAATTGTGGCATTAAATTGCAGATACGATTGAAACTTAGGTTCTGTGTACGAATTAGTTAATTACGCCTGATTGTTTGCAGGTTCAAATTTCCTAGAGAAAAAAGGGCGGAATATTATTCATTTTATGTTGTTCGAGAGCAAAAATGTGTAAAATGCTGTGGAATACAATGTAAGTAAAAAAAATTGGAGACATACCATCAGTCCTTAGTTTCTTCCGTACGTCTTTGCTGAGCATAGCAATGTCCTTCGTTGTTGTGGGCGCCTTGGCGTCCTCAACTGGACATAGCAGCTTGGAGTGGGTATCAAACCGCTCTGCGCATTCGGTATGACGGCAATCAACGTATCGATTCACACAAGCACTGGAGTTGCGCTCGATCCCTTGCATCCGACAAGCTTTAGAGAGGCATAGTCGACAAAGGCCGTTCTGCACCGCAAACTTGCGGCGTTCCTCCAGACTGAATTTCGGACTCGGACATTTTCCGGTATAATGTGTGCCCGAACAGAACTGGCACACAGCCTTGGACTCCCTTTCTGCCTTTTTCTTTTGTATCTCCTCGTGACGTCTTTTGCGGTGGTACTGAGCGGAAACATTGGCAATATGTATAAATGACATCGTTTCTTCTTCCGTGAGGTTGTTCATCCTGGAATTTTTCAACACATACGTCAGATTCAATTAAGGTCATCGTATGCGTGAATGTCAGAAGGTAAGAAACTGAAGGATTTTGGAGCTTTTTAGTGAAGACATATAAAAGAGTTGATACATAGTCGTGTGAAGGACTTTGAAATAAATAAAAAGAGAGCGTGTGCTCGTTGGCATGTGGATTGTGGTGAAGTGAGGAGTGTAGGCGGCGTTAGGGCGGCCTACTTTTGTTGATTTATTGTTACTAGATACGATCTAGGTTAGTGTAGGTTATTGGATGTGTATGATCGAGATGTACCTTTGATAAATTTTATGAGTAGGTTATCGTGCGAGAAGGGAAAAATATATCATAATATTATGTTTGTGTGGTATGTGAACGATACTGAGGAGTTACAAGAGTAGAGCGTATTTTGCTAAGAAGGGTATGCATTTACTTAAGGCATATATTAGTGCTAGTGTGATTAGGAAGTATCCAATTATTTTTGGTAGGTTTGTGAGTATACTCCAACCGATGTGTAGTACATCGGGTAAGTGGAATCCGTCAGTGTTGATTGTGGCATTTTTTCCACCAATTACTACGTGAATTCCGTGCTCCATGTCTTCTGTGTTTGTGAACTGTAAGTGTCCTTCCATGCGAATGGCAATGTTTTTGGCACCACATTTCACATAGCACAGTTCAGATACGAGTGCATTGTCGAATTGTCGTCTAATTTCATTGCTGAACCCGTTTTTGTTGCAGAGTATGGTGTGCATATAAGTCTTGTCGCACTCTATGTGTGCGCGTGTAGTCTGTTCAGCGAAACATACTATATTTGCCGTTGCTCCAGCGCTGTGGCAATTATAGCACCCAGTGTATGGGGTGAATGACGTAATGCGACAATCTGCTGAGTTCTCGTTTGTGTATATGTCAAATACTGATTCGAGACGGATATTCAAGTGAAAGGAAGTGTCGAACATTTTTAGACTTGGGACGTTGTTGACAGTTTGAGTTAGTTCGAACGATTCTCCGATAATTGGGAGAGAGTATTCGTGGCTGTTTAGTTCCGCGAATAGGTCTCGTTCTTCGCACTGACAGATGCTTTGTTCTTCACCAGCTTGGCAGGTGCATGTCTCAACGTATTCACATATGCCCTTGTCATTGCAGTTCAGTGCAGGTGATGGTGCGTTTCTTTTTGCTACGGCAATCTTGTTCCCAGCTTGCAGAAATGATGATTCACTGTAGGGGAGCATACCTTCGTGATTGATATTTACCAGGGTGATTTTCACATTTCCCGCTTCAATCTGTTGTCCTTCGAAAACAGTGATTGTGGTGACATTAGTTTGACCATTGAGCTTTCTGTGTTCGACATCAAGGACCATTTGTGATACCCACTGTCTGCACTGGAAGGTCTGAATCTCTGTTTCGTTGTTCGGTATGGCGTACGTTCTATAGAAAAGACAACCATTATCAAATCGGAAACATTGACAAGACCATCCTCCGCATGATGTGGTGCAATATGATCGTCCTGGATATCTATTTGCTGTTGCTAGGTCTGGAATTAAAGTATCGTGTCTGACGCCTCCACATTTGTCTGCAACGCATAATGAGTTGCCTGCGCATCTTTTTGCGGATTCAACTGAAATCGTAGAGTTTCGGGTGAACGCGATGTCTGTTTTCAGGCAGCGGTAGCTGGCGTGACGTGCTTTAATTATGAACTGCTCGTAGATAGTGTTGTTGAGTGCAACGTTTACGCAGGTTTCTTTAGTGTGCGGTGTGAAGAATATGTCTTGAAGGCTTCGAACTTTACACTGGTCATTCTCGCAGATCGTCTCGTTGTGAGAGATACTAATTGTGGTATCACATGCTGATGTCATTGTGATTATATTTAGTGCAATAGTCAACAGTGTCAAGTTCTTCCGAGAGGGTATTTTAAAGTTAAAGGTTCCTAGACATCGTGATGTGCTTGGTACTTCTTGTGCGGTATTCTTTTGTGATCTCTTGCTTGAGGGAATTTTGGGTAGTCCCCAATTGGTGAGTTCTGTCATTTCTTCGGCGATCTCGTCGGTCTCTTGTTTTCCCCTTAGGCGATTGCCGACACGCGATAGGGGGTGTTGGTTGCTCGTTGACCGATTTTCCTTGGATAATCTCTTGCGGATCAGCTGGTATCCCGTGGCGATGTTTCGCATTGTCTGGTTGAAACGACAGGTGAGAGAGAAGATAACCCAAATAAGGAATGTGAATAATAATAAGAGGAATGTGATTAATGTTACAAATCTTTGTGGTTGACATAGTGGGTTTAGAGCGTTCTCCCAACAGAAAGTACATTGAATATTCTCACAAAAGGGTTGTGAAGCACAAATTTGTTCGAGTATTACAAATTTTGTGTTCCGTCAAAACGTTTCCAGCGAATGTTGTGCTTGTGTAGTGCAATATTTTGCGGCAATGGGACTTCCCGTTTCCTTGTTCGGGGTCATCGAGTTAAAGCAATATCCGTTTTTCACTTGCATGGCACGAGCACATACTTTGTATGGGTGATCAGTTATTGGATTGGAGTCTTTCAACAGAACACTGCCTCTCGTGCATATGATGGAGGCATCGTTTGATATAGCTGGGCTCTTTGACATAAAATGGTTATGAACAGAAAACTTTTGGGCGATCTTGGGAGCACTTGTAGCGGGTTTTGCTGTGAGCCATTTTTCGTAATGCTCATCGTGTACATGGTCCTCTGGAAACCTTCCTAGATGTTTCAGAAAACTATCCAGTGTCATGTTATACTCTTTCGAGATAGATTTCTTTTCTACCTCTGCATTGCGCGTTGTGTGTTCTCCCCTGTCAATATAAACCGTGGTTGTTGGTTGCGCTGTTGTCGGCGTTGTTTGAGTTTGGGAGTACGGTGCCTGAGACAAGAGTGCCTGAGTTTTTTGACCATATGCCTGAGGGATTACATAGGGAAGGGTTACAATTTTTGCTGTGGCTTCCTTGGGTTTCCAAGTTGTTGGTGTGGTAGTCAGTGTTGTGTAGCTAATGGAGCGTACTGTATGTGCGATTGTTTTCCAAGGAGTTTGATTAGTTGTTTCACGTACTGGGATTACTGTAGGTGCTGGTTTTGGTGGAGTGACAGGTGGTTTTGTGGTTGCGGGCAGCGTACTTGGAAGAGGTGTTGTAGTTGTAGTGCGCATTGTTGTTGGAAAGGTTGGAAAACGAGTACCGTATGTTGGAATTTTGTCCAGGTTTATTTTGACGCAGTTTGCTGTCTGGAACAATGAAAAGGCCATCACAATGCAGAAGAATGATATGGCATTTGTTCTCAAGGTGTTTGATTTGCCCTTTGCAGAACGCGCGTACTCTTGAACTCTTTCCTGCTGAACCGGTGCCTTCTTTGGTGCTGGGTAGCAAATTTCGAGCGGTACAAGGAGTTGGACAGGCCTGGTGATGAGGTTTCCACGATTTGATTTTAGGCTTACTGACCGAACACGACCGTCCCGGCCTAGTTTAAGGTCCATTACCCGTCCGAGTTTCCATTTGTATCTCGGCTGGTTTTCATCCTTGATGAGTACCACCTCACCGATCTGTGGCACAAGTTGCGCTGCATGTTCTTTGTTCTTTTGCGTGTAATTCTCGAAAACCTTGTTGGTAGCAAGGTAATCTCGCTTCCATAGCTTCCAGAATCTTTCGACATGTTT
>JAANDG010000731.1:0-65231 GCA_036852015.1 Pelodera strongyloides | reverse complement strand
GGACCACCCAAACAAGCTACTACTATAAGATCATTAATCAGCTGTTTGTACTTTGTAGTGTGTACCTTCTTTCTGTACAGTGTGTGCGCCATTTTTTTCTGGTGTCTTTCGTCTTTCCCAATTTTCGTCGTTGTGCCGTAGGCAAAGTACAATTACACATAACAATTGTGTTATCACTTGGCGGTTATATTGCGCGCCAAAAATCTATAATAAGACCTTTTCTAACACATTACCTAGAGTCGCTACAGTTATACCTTTGACTCCTAACATTTCTGTCTTGAAACTCTTGATTTAAAATTCTTCAACAAACATTTTCATTTATCTTTGGAATTCTGGTGCTTTAGGAGATGTTCAAAAAAAAATTGTGAATTTGTTCATGTTCAGTGAATTATAATAGAGGAGGCCACTAATTGCACTAGGAGATGCTCCTTTTACTTCTCGACTATTCAGTGAAACAACTCCTAAGATTACCCCTTCCCCCTCTCTCCCTCGCTCCCTCTCTCTCTCTCCCTCTTATCCTCCTATCTCTCTCGCTCTCTCCCCCTATCTCTCTCGAGCTCGCTACTCTCTATCTCTCTCTCTCTCCCTCTCTCTTTATCTCTCTCTCTCTCACTCTCTCTCTCTCTCTCTCTCCCTAACCTAACCTTACACAAGTTTATGAGGCTAGCACAAGAAGCCTGAAATTAGACCCCCTGTTAAGTATATTTTTAGTGTATACGTTTGTCTACTCGTTTGTTTGTGTTTACTAGAAGGAATGTCGTACTTTTAGAGCTAACACATATGCACTTTATAGCCTATTTGCCTTATAAATATGATTATTTAGTATTCTTATAAATAATCTTCCTTTATTTACTTCCCGGTTTTCTGTAGCGGAGAAAAATGAGCTTCGGAGCTTCCAAAAATGGGCTGCAGCATTTTGTTCAAATGTGTGCCAAGTTTTAGCGGCGCGAAATTTTTTGAGCCATTGAACGTGCGCGCACAATCGGGTTTTCTTAGTCTAAGGGCATACTAATGCGATTCTCGCTACGAAGAATGCAAGCCGATATATTATACATTTAGCGCAAAAGAAGTCACTAGTCTAAACATTTTCGCCTAAAACGGCGGAAAAAAACTCGGGCGCGCCGTAGTGTGAGCATGCCAATGTAAACTTTGAAGCTCAGCGAAAATACTGAAAATAAAGAGCCGTTTTCTTCCCTTCTAATGAGTGTTCAATAAACCCCGGCGCACAACCCTACATAAAAAGAGCCTTCCGAATTTTCAATTTCTGTATTTTCGATCCACTTTCAGTTTCAATTCCTTGAAATTTCCCACAGTTTCTCGAATTTCTGTGTTTCAGGGTCGTTTTCAGGTTTCCATCGTGTTCTTTCCTACTGCTCAGGACCTCTGCGGAACATGTCATAGGCAAAGACGTTGAAACAGTGTATTGCACCACCCTAGAAACTTATTATATAAAGGAGAAGAGTTTGTGGCCGAGTGAATTTATTTGTGATTACGACCACGAATTTTTTCTACGTTTTATATGCACAAGAGGATCTTTCACCATAAACGTTGGAATGTACGCTTCAGACGTTTCATGTATATGCGCACTTCAAGTATCGTTTAGATAGCATTTGATGGCCTCAGGCGGCGCTAGCCGTCTAGCAGAATAAAGGTGCACGCTCTTGGAGCGTAAAATTGTTTTTTTTTTTTTTTTTTTTTGTTTTTTAAATAAATTCCTTCCTCCTTTTTTAATAGGTTTGAGCCGCGAAATTGCGGTGGTAACCAGAACTGTCCCATTCGGTTCTATCACTTTTATTTTATTACCCGAATTGCAATTGAGGGAAAATAGAATACCAAATCTCTCTCTCTCTCCTCTCTCTCTCTCTGTCGTTATCTCTCTCTCTCTCGTTCTCTCCCTCTCTTTCTCTCTTCTCTCTCCCCTCCATCTCTCTTCCGGTCCTCCAGCCCCTCTCCCCTCCCACTTTTTTTTCATTCGCATTTTTTATTACATTTGAAAATACACATTGCTGGGCACTAAACATTTACTTTCTTTTGGTAGAAGTTCGTAAAAAACAAGCATAAATCGCTAGACAGCTGTTAAAACAAATTATATTCTTAAATTGAGCCGTAGCTGTTCCTGTGGTTGCTTTTTGTAAGTAGCGGTGTCAGTATAGAATCCAATGTGGGTGGCGTCCTTGTCGTTCTAGTGTGCGATATTAGGGCCGCTCTCTTGTTCAGTACCTAACAACGCGAAATTTTGGCTGGTGTGCCGCCTACAAAAAACTGGTGGGCCCAGGTGTGGCGGCCCACCCGTTTCGGGCCCAGTGTACGCCGCGCACTGACCAAGCTTCCTCAGTGTAATATACACGGTCCCCGAGTAGAGTTACCCATTGATATACTATAAATGTTCTTACTGAACTACGGATGCTAATATATATATCCTTCATACTCTGTACTATCAACCATCCATAAAAGTTTCAAACGCTACCCCATTATTGCCCATAAATATAACATTACACCTCGTAATCTATGCAATTGGTTGGCCAATGTATGGCGTGATATGGGTACGTGGAACATACCATGACCATGGTACACATAATAATACAAACTACAAAGTTCTACCTAGTATGCCGCGCCCACAGTAAGATAGGCTATCAGTTTCATTAGCTGTATGCTGCATATTCTAAGATAATTAATTACTCTATTCCTAATTTAAGAAAATTTTAACAAACTGTACTCGACAAACCACTAACAATAGTTAAAGCGAAATACCGGCCGGTTTTTGAAACGCATCTCAAGTACTTGCATTCCTATGCTGCCTATGCATTTATGCAACGTGGGGTCTAATTGGGGTCTAGTTTTTATTCTAGTTTTTGCTCATTTGCATATGATGAATAAGAAAGCAGGCGTACGCAATGTGTTTCAAAAACCGGGCGGTATTTCGCTTTAAAAGTGGCACGGTTCGTACTGACGAGACCCGGCCGTGTCACTAACACAACTCGTATGCGAATACGTTTCGAAACGAGATGTCTCATTACACATTTCATAATTACATCATTATTATTAGAACATTTGGAATAATTATTTAATTTATCAATAATACACATTCGTTTTATCATTATTCTTTTAATTCCCCTTAACCTTTCTTCTTTCATATAAGTACTCCTTTGTTGTCTTCTATCTACACACTTACCAATTTTATACTTTTAGTTCTATATTACATTGTTTATTATGTATTTAATACAAATCTGGGTTTCGACGGGGCTGATTATAAAGAACTCTTATTTCCATAGCCCCTCACACAGATGTCTTATTTCATATCATCTGTATATGTTTATTATTTCATTGCTTATAACATAATGTTTCGTAGTCACGCATGACCTACTAATTAATATGTATTGCAGCACAATATTTTGTTCCTACTTCTTTTCGCACCTCGTCTTTTGATAACCGTAGCATATAGGCGTATAGGTTCGTAACTTTGTCCAAACTTAAAGCGATACGTCACATGGTTTTGAAACGAATTCTCGACAACTTCATTCCCAAGCATGGTGTGAAAAGTTTGTGTCCTTCTGTGCATTTACATTTCAGGCACCGAATGGAACACCATTTGCAATCTATAATACCATAATACGTTTCAAACCACGTGCCATACCGCTTTAATATATCACACGATTGGTTTATTGATTTTTTTTTTCAGAAAATCAGAATGTATCATCGGATCGATACTGACGACCCGGACCTGATGCGTCCAAGGCCTTCGTTTCCTATTTCTGAATCAATAATGTCCGTTCGATCGATACTGAGCCGCGGATCGTTGGGGTCAAAATCCAGAGGTCCCAAGAAGGTTAGTGAGGTATTTATTGATTTATTATTGATCTATTTGATGTATCGATTTTCAATTATGATGAAAATATTGCTCACTTTCTGTAGACGCAACAAAAATAAATTTTCTGGTTTAGTTTTTTATGGTATCTTCTACGTGCAACTCGGTATTCGTGTTTATTTTGCATTCGTGTTTATTTTGAAGTTTGAAGTCTACCGTAGTCGAGCCGTTATAGTTACCGTATGTTCTAGCCATAAGGATCCTTTATTACGTACTTCGTACTATTTGATACACGTTTGTTGTCAACAAACGTAAGTGGTAAACTTCAGTAGTTGGTCAATCAGACATAATTAAAGTTACTTGTTTTCATTTTTTTGTGTGCTCTCGAACAAGGAACGAAATTTCTTTTATACTTCGTTTGTTTTTATTTAAAAAAAATTCCTTGTTTTAATTAACTTGGTTTCCATTTGGTTCATGATACTACGTATGTCTATAATGATGCACGGACAAATATAGTTACGATAAAACATAATTGAAATTAATTTATAGAAAATTTCCGCCTCGCTAAATTTAAGCATTGGGAAATGACAAACTGCGGAACACAGTTATTTATATCAGCAAATACGAAACCTTTTTGTCTAGGAGGTCGTATGTACTTTTTGTAGTTTACAGCTAAAAATTAACGTGTCTATCGAAATAATAATAGCCTCGATATTCATTATATAGACCACCGTTTGAAGGAACATCTTAATACATAGCCATAACGTCTTACATCTTGCATATTCTCCTAATTCTTTTCTATTGTCGGATATAATGTATTTCTTGTTATTTTTTGATGCTCTACTTGTTCTCGGGCCTACGTTAGCTGCCATTCATTTTTCATTCTATTCCTGTAGCATCAATGAGCTTCAGATACGTGCATTTCTGTCGTACATGCCTATTCAGTTACCAGACGGCTATCGCCGCCTGAGGCGACTTTCAATGCAGGAATAGTGAGCACACTCGTTTGAAACGTTTGCAACGTATCTTGAAAAATCATGAAATAATGTTCGTTTTCGCTTGCTCAACACTGGGCGCCGATTCTCCTTTTATAGCCTCTTAGATATTCTAATTTTCGTTTCGTGCATACAAACAAAAGACCATGTAAACTCTTCTCCTTTATATAATAAGATCCTTTGTCTACCACACCCTTATTGTCGAATAGCCTTTGTTTTTTTGTACATACTACCAGTCCCTTACTCCTAACTGGTATTCTTTCAAAGTTGGGCTAACACGGCGAGATGGTTAGCACCGGGTTCAAATTTTGCTCAATTATCCCCGTTTTTCATGTTAGGTCGGTGTTTAGACCCACGCTAATTATTGGGGGGTAATTAGAAATATAAGTAAACTAGCTTATCCGAGATCTCTACCTATTGCTGGGGTAAATTAGCTAAATCTACATCATATTTTCTAGCAAACATGTGCTACTCCGTTAGGGTGCTCTTTCAACACACGCTAATTATTGGGGGTAATTAGAAATAGAAGTAAACAAGGAAGCAAAAATTTTCCTTTTGTATAATTTGGAGATGTTTTGAATAAGAAATAATATACATAAACTATTGCAGGGTGTTAAGTTAATTACCATAACCATAACATCCCCTGGCACTCTAATCGCACACATCGGGGAAAATCGCTCTGAACTGGCACTCTTTCTTTCACGTCGCGTCCGAACAAAGTTTCGTGATGCATGCGAGGGGGGTTGAGCCTAAGTCTCATAGATCAGCAGTTTAAGGGAAAAGACATATTATTTATTTTTTGATGGACTTTTTATGATGTCGTTGCGCTTGGACGAAATGTTTAGAAATTGAGGAATTAAGCCTGGCATGCGACCGAATTTTGAAATGTTCTTGGGGTTTTTGTACACACTTTATGAGTTACAGGGTATTGATCCCTTTGCTATAACGACGGTAATTTTATTATAATTACCAGCGCACGGGATTACTGGCGGTTTGTTTTTGGACAACTGTATCCGCATATTGTATGCTGATGATTAGCTATTCTGAGCGATTTTCCGGTCTATTTATAGCGTCATTGCATATGATACATGGGAATTCAGTATTCAGTTGTTCAACATACGCCCAGGCTATGTGTTCAGTTCAAACTAGCGCAAATTTTGGCATGTTACTATATAAAAGATAAGAGTTTACTTTTTTGCTTGTGGGAACGAAACGGAATTCTACGTTTCAGGCGTTTGGTATAAGTAGTCCCTTTTCACAACTCTTAAAAATAAGCGCAATCAAATTTTACTATATAAACTTGGAGAAGATACGTTTCAGACGTTTCATATAAGTATACAGTATGATCATTTTAGTAATTTTGGTGGGATCGCCTGAGTGAGTATTCGCCTCAGACTGCGATAGCCGTCTGCTCTTCTGTATCTGTATTTAGCTTTGAGCATATCAGACATTTATGATCAGCTATATGTGTGTAAATCTCGGCTTGTTTTGCTCTTTATTCACTTTAGACCAAAATGAACGATAAGTAAATTTACCCCCAAATTGCTTTAGGGAAGTCGCGGGAAAAGTTGGAGTGTTTTTTTCCACTAGTCCTTAGGGATTCCAGTAATGTATGCCAACAAACTCGGTGTATGTGGTCTGGCTCGGAATCGGGAGCGATCCCTAGCCTAATTGTAAGCCTAAGTCCTAACCCCTCCCAGAAAAACGACGGTATCACTTAGACTACCGCAAACCGTATGTAGACGGTCACAGAATGGTTTCCACAAACAAATTTTTTATACCGGTCACCGACCATTTGAAAACCACCGAGAGACTACTTACTTGGTGAAGTTTTGCCGAGACTTTTCGAGAAAAATGTTTGAGAACAAAAGGTTTCAAACCGTCACCAAATAGTTACATTCGTTTCCCACTCTAACAAAGCTGAGCCTAAGCCTAACTGTAACCCAGAACAGTGTCCAGAAGTCCAGAAGTTATGCAAAACTGGCAGGCTTCTTTGCCAAGAACAATTTTTATTCACAAGCCTACGTCTGCGCCTAACAATAAGCACGAACCAAACTCCTTATGTACGGAACACCAATTGTTTGGAATTGAAAAAGTGCAATGCTTACTTAGGCGAAGCTCTCCGATTTGTAAACAGCAACGGGGAATGGAACACCAAAAAGGGTTCAGACATCAAAGTCAACGACGGACTTTTTTATCGGAACGTACAATGTAAAACTGAGAAAGGGTCGTTACAACGAATCTTACAAGGGTCGTTACAACGAAGATGCATTAGAACGAATCATAAAAAGATTTACCAGAAGTCGGAGCGAAGGCTTGGGCTAACAATAAGGCTAAGGTTATAACTTTTAATTACCAGACGTCCGGGGTAAGGCTTGGGCTAAGGCTAAGGTTAATCCAGAAATTACGCCTAAATCTTTAATCCAGAGCTCAAAGATTCATGTGCATGCTTGTGAAGGGCGACCCTCTGGGGTAAATAGTGTTGTCTCTAGCTGTTCTTGAACACATCACCACCTGTTTCGGTGTGTTTAGTCAGAAACCGTGCGCCGCGGCGTCCTAGCGGCATCTTCAGCACAAGAAATTCAGCTCGCCGCAGGTCCTGTCACACTATGCTGGCGTCGCGGTGCCCTTTCGCGGCACACAGTGTCACGCATAAGAACCATGACCGGAATCTAGCCTTCAGGAAAAACAATTTCGTTTCGTTTGTTTTGTTTATTCTCTGAACTCAATCGAAGTTTTTCATTTACTGAAGACGCCAGCGACGTATTTCGGAAATTGAATTTGCTTGTTTGGAGTAGGGGAAAAAGTTCTCAGAATATATGGTTGAGCAAAATACAAGGGCTTGGAATGAGGGGATGTTCACAGAAGGATCAGAAATAGAGAGGGAGAGCGTGAGAGGGAGAGAGAGAGAGAGAGAGAATAGATACATATACAGAGAGCGAGAGAGATCATAGAAAGAGAGTTAATGAAGAGATAGAGAGAGGTAAGAGAGAGAGAGAGAGAGAGAGAGAGAGAGAGAGAGAGTGAAGAGAGAGAGGAGTGGAGAGAAAAATAAGGACTATAGTTGACAGTTGTTGAAGAAGTTCAGAAATAAGAGAGCTGTGACCGATAAATGACCTAAATATTTCGTGAAGCGGTAAATTGTTGAGTGGGAATTGTAAACCTTGTAGATTGGAAAACTACTGTATTGCTAATAAATTCCTTCCACAAGAACAATAAGAGTGATGTAAGTTGTTTGTGCATTGGCGCGCAAGCGGTATGCCTTGGACATCTTGCGGGCGCGCAAAATCCAAGCGCCAGAGATGAGCCGCTCTCATGCAGCTTGCACATCGTGGTTTGTGAGTCAGTGTACCAAATGAGCCAGGGTAAGTAGAAGTAGAGCTACCAATTTGTTCTTTAAAAGAAATCCTATCTGTATAAGGGAAAATATATATACATATTTCTATTTCCGAGAGGTTTCCATAGTTGCGCTGAGCCTTTCATCTGCAATTATATACTGTAGTGGGGGTCATTTTCGACTTAAAACTTTCCGTGGAGTAGGAACTAGCCAACTTATATGCAGATTTTACGTAAACACTACTCACGCTCATATCTCTCCCTCTCTTTCTCTCTCTCTCTCCCCTCTCTTTCTCTCCCCATCTGGCTCTCTCTCCCTCTCTCTCTCTCTCTCTCTCTCTCTCTCTCTCTCCCCCTCTCTCTCCTTGGTACGAGATGTATTGATACCAAAAACTTTACCGCAATTATTCTGACGAACCTGAAGTAAGTTCACACCGTACCGCTTTCATATTGCATTTTTTCTATTCTACTCTCTATCGTCCCAATTTTATACTTTACATAGAATGCTTCTTTTTATCGGTTGCTCGGTGAATAACTAACCTACAGTATAACATAAGCTCCCAATTAGCTTCTAATTATCTTAATTAGCACTAGCACCCTTATTGTCTCTGACATTCCTTGAAGTATGCACTTGCAAAAAGCTGGACAAAAGTTTCAGCAATTTACTTGAAAACTGAGCGCCAATGAGCCTAATTTGCTCAACGCGAACGAGTATGAAAAAGAGTGGCCAATTACTAATACATACTAAGAAGTACACAAAAGTTATCCATTCGTGCAAGGAGAAAAACGCTTGAACCTTTTTACTGTGTTCGAATTTCCACACCAAACAGTCCGTCTCGTCACAACTTTTTTCTAATTTCATTCTTTTCTCTAGTCCACTGTTACGCATATTGTACTTGTTCCATATTCTATACCCGACGATTGCTTGTATAAGAATAAAAATTCACATCGCAATTGAGACGTGCATGAAACTGACGAAACATGGGGTGCAAGCCGTGACAACGGCGTGCAGTGTGCATTTGGCAACAGGGTCGCGTGCAGAAGGCAACGTTACGGCGTGCAGGCCGCGTCGGTTCTGCATGCCGCACGCCATATCCCAACGGCGTGGCACCTTTCGTACCCACCTGCACGGCCTGCCGTTTCCGCTTGCACGCCAATTTTCTCGTTAGCGGTGCGCATGCGGCGTAAAAATTCAAACTTCGGGCACGCAGCTTGCGCAAAGTAACATAGCAGCTTTCTCACACTCCAAATACTGTCTTAATGGCTAATACCCTTAGTTTTTCAGATTGTTCTATTTATCCAAAACTATTTTCCAAAATATTTTGTCTACGTAACTTTGTTGAAGTTCTCGAGTTGTATCTATTTTGTCTGGTTGTAAGATCGCTCTCCTGCTCATGGTCAAGTGTGTATAATTATCATACCTAATTGTGTTCCATGCCTTACAGTCTCTAACACGAGAAAAGGGAACCGAAGAGATATCGATTATGTGTGTGATATTGAGAGAGTTCTAGACGACAAGACGATTGAATACGGTCGCGGCCAAAGTGCAGTATAGATCAGTCCTACCACAGGTGAGTCAGATTTTTAATTGTTTTTTTTGCATCCAGACAAGAAAAGCGAGTTCAAGGCGAGGAAGGTCCAGTTGAAACAATCTCTGTAATGTGGGCGGTAGAGATTTCGACGTATTTTAACAGGGATAGACAGGACAGCTCTGTTAATGGATTGCGAATTCGCACCGGAAAAGTGGGCTGTGCGAATTCGCACAGCAAACTTTCCAAATTCGCACCGGCAAAATATCCGGTGCGAAATCGCAGACTCCCATGTGGTCTGCGAATTCGCACCGAAAAACGTCAAAAAACTTTTCTCTCTCTCCGCAGTGCCTGCTCTCTCGCCTAGGATTTTGCACTGCGAATTCGCACCGGAAATACTGCGAATTCGCAGAGCAAGAAATCCAAAAAGAATTCCAAGAGAATTCTTTTTGGTTTTTTTCCGGTGCGAATTCGCAGAACAACATCCTACTCTGTTAATGGATTGCGAATTCGCACCGGAAAAGTGGGCTGTGCGAATTCGCACAGCAAACTTTCCAAATTCGCACCGGCAAAATACCCGGTGCGAATTCGCAGACTCTCATGTAATCTGCGAATTCGCACCGAAAAACGCAAAAACAACTTTTCACCCTCTTCACCCTCTCCGCAGTGCCTGCTCTCTCGCCTAGGATTTTGCACTGCGAATTCGCACCGGAAATTCTGCGAATTCGCAGAGCAAGAAATCCAAAAAGAATTCCAAGAGAATTCTTTTTGGTTTTTTTCCGGTGCGAATTCGCAGAACAACATCCTAGGAGAGGGGAAAGCTAGAAAAGAGAGAGAGAGAGAGAGAGAGAACGATGGAGAGAAAGATAGAGAGAGAGGAGAGTGGAGAGACGTGGAAAGACAGATAGAAAGAAAGAAAGAAAGAGAGAGAGAGAGGAATTATGAAAAATTATCTGCACTGTACGCGTAGGTTAGCTACCAAAAGCAGCTTCAAATCTTGGCGAACCTGGAAAAGTACTCTTCAGTTTCAATCACAATTCCCCGAACCTTTGCCGTTGTTTTTCCAGTTTTTGTTTGGTCGCGGACTGTTTCATTTTGTATAACGCGCTGTATAATAGCATACTAGGGTAGAAAATTACCCCCATAAATGGTACTTGACCGTAGACATAAACATTCACAACCTTCCGTCAACATCGGATCAATTGCCCAGACCACACAAAAACATCGTCTGTAGGAGGTGGAAAAACCGTGTAGTGACCACATGACGACGGTTTTCGAGAAAAGTTGGTCACGACAAGGTCACCAAATGGTTTGGTCCACGAAAAGACCGAGAACCGTCGCCAAATGGGTTCCTCCGGTTCCTGTGTAATGTGCAGTGGAAGACATTTCTTTGATTACCGTATGCCTTGTCTTTTTCAATGTAAAGGAAGGACTTTGTCTTAGACCTAGGAACTTTCCAACTTTTTGATTCTCGATTCTAATTGCCTATCCTAATTGGCTCTCATAAGTCAGACGCATATGTGGAACTGATTAATTGCCCGAATGAGAATTAGCCCAAGCATATGTGCGTCTTGCCATAGATCTTGAGTGGTTATTTGCCCTTTCCTCATTATGTAATTAATAAATCATCGTCTTATAGTTTATATTTTCTTGAAATTTAGAGGATTTGTTATTTCTTAATAAATAAATAAATAAATCTTTTACGCTTCAAGAGCGTGCACCTTTATTCAATCCTAGCCCGAAGTCGTCGAGCAATTTGTCATCTGGAACTCGTCGCATACTGCTCAGGAACGTGTGATAAGCAAACCTTGAAACTGTATATTCACCCTTGAATAAACGTGCACGCTTTTGAGGCGTAAAAGATTTATTTATTATTACGTCTTCTGCTATTTTCACTCCGTGTGACAAGTTTGCGTTCATGGACTACGGTAACTTTTGTGTGTAGACTTGCATGGGTAAAAATTCCCCTCTTTACCTGTAATTCGCTTACAGACAAAATTCAAGTATAATATTTTCATGGATCTGGGGTCTGTGGTGAAGAAACTAATTTTCTAAATTAATTTAACTTTTGAGAATCTGCTCCCTCTATTTTCGAATCGGAATCCGGCGAAAAAAGACTTGCCAGGCGGGCAATAGCACAAACATCATCAACGTGCTCCGCGTGTAGTATAAACATGATTAGGATGCGCCGCAATGCATCACCAATTCTGACTATCTAGTGCAAACATTCTTGTGAAAAACATACTTTTCTATTTTTTTCTTCCCTGCGTAACTGACTCACTTACTTCAAATAACCATTATTTTTACACAAAAATAAAAATACAGGGATCATTTTGCACAGCACAGATCTACAAAAAAAGCAATTATAATTTTCATCTAAAAATTCCAATTTGCTACTAGAAGTGGGCAGACGCAATCTTAATTTCCTTTTTTTTTTTCATTTTTTAATTGTGATAACATTTATTTTGACAAAAATAGATGAGACTGCAAAGCTTTAATTTCCGCTTAGGGATCGGATAAAGCAGTCCGTGAGCTTTTGAAAATCGGCCGATTTACACAGGTAGAAGGGAGATACGTTTTTTATACGTGGCACACATAGCCCATGGAAAAAAGCAAAAGTGGTTTTAAAATTATTCACTCTCGATTTCCAACATGTGTAGGTGTACATCGGCCGATTTTCGAAAGCTCACGAGCTGCTCAGTCCTTGCTATTACGGATGACCATTGGCACACGCACAGACAATGATTTGCGTTGGCATGGTGCGCAGTATTTAAGCGCCAAACGTTTGCCAAACTTGAAAATTGCGATTCCAGCGTGATCAGTTATATTTTTTTTCTACCTCATATTCCAAAAAAAAAAAAAAAAGATTATCGGAATTTGTTCTTCTCAAAAAATTGGTGGTGTTCGAGCGAAGTAGTAGGTGCAGGAAGATATTTGGCATAGGTGTTTTAATTTTATCCGCCAAAAAGCTGACTTCGTGAATTATACGAATGTTTTGCTAATAAATTAGTTGGGTAGCTGCCAGCTTCAAGCTCACTTCACGGCTCTTAAAATTTACTGGTTATTGGTTAGGTTCAAAGAAATATTCAAAGAAATAAGAAATAGCCCATAATATTTTCTTTCCCTGAGGAGCCGGAAAGTTTGACTAATTTACAATTAGCTTACAAATTCGGCTATCAATATTTCGATATTCTTGTATTTAAAGCGGTATAACGGCCAGTTGTGAAAAGTTGGTAGACGCTGTGTTTCGATGTAGTGCACGACTACTGCACGATTATTAGACTGATTACATTAATTTTCATACACCATATGAGAATGTGCATGTTCCAAATACGATTCAAAAACTGGTCGGTTATTTCGCTTTATCATGATTTATGTCACTGTTTGCACAGGCGTTCTAGGCATAAACGACATACATGAAAAATATATGTGCAACGAACGGAAACTGATTTATCGAACCGATTTGTATATTATTTCTTGGGAAATATTATTTTAAAACGGTATGACCCGTGGTTCCGAAACGCGTTCTGGATTATTAGATTCCCATTGCTCCGGCACATAATCGAACACAATTTGCATATAATACTTGGGAACGTAGATCTCCATTGTACGTTTCAAAATCACGTGCCATACCGCTTTAACGATTTATTTATCGACTGTACATTGTCTTTGTCTGGGGAATCCTATTTGTTCAAATACACATAATAGAGTGCTTATTTATATTTGGGCTTCTATGAAATGTCACAACTATTTATTTTTATAATAACAATTCACGTCTATTAATATTTGTATAAACTTCTCTCTCTCTATCTCTATCTCTCTCTCTCTCTCTCTCTCTCTCTCTCTCTCTCTCTCGATTTTTTTGTGAAGTAGACAATAATTCCCCAGCTGTGAAATTTTTTTAAACATGAAAATATATATATGTAATACAGTAGTTTTATAGAGAATTTTTTTGGGTGCAAATTTTTACTTTATTGGAAAGAGATTGCAAATTTAGAGAATTCATTCCGGGGGCTTAAAGTATTTCAAGTGATTAAAAATTAACTGATAAGCTTGTTTTCAAACCCTTGGGGTTCATTTTGATGAAATCATTCTTTTTCAATCTCATTGCAAGGTAGTTAAAGCGAAATACCGGCAGGTTTTTGAAACGCATCGCGGAGAGCTGAATTCTTACGTATTTATGCTTATTTGCTCGAATTTAGCTCAATTTTTTATCCGAATTTATGTTCATTTGCATACGCTGCATAATAATGCTGGTGTACTAGTGTACTTGTTGTGTTTCAAAAACCGGTAGTTCGCTTTAAGGTAGTTAGCCTCGTGTTTTTATTGTCATTACTTGGTCCAATTGCTGTTTTTGATTATTTTCTTCTGCGGAACTATTTCTAACATATTTCTTTCGTGAGCATTTCCCTTCAAATTTAAAGGAACGTGAAAAATTTAAAGGAATTATAATATTATGAATACCCCTCAGTTTCACACATCTGGGATATGCTGACACTGCAGGGTATTCACCCTCGGCCGCAGCCCAGGCAATTGCTTTCATGCACATATATTGTTATCCAGTCACTCCCATTCTCAGTGAGTTATCTCCCTGAGTTCGTCTCTCTTTAACTTCATATTGGTACCATATTGTCCCTCACACCTTCCTATATTAAATGAAAATTAAATAAAAATGACGAATTTATCGTGACTGCCTTCCTTTAAAGCCGTGTGACATCCGGTTTTGCATTGTATGTCGACGATTTATTCCGATGCAGTGTATGCAAATTTCTGCGCGGCTGACTATTAATTTGTGTACAGCATATTGGGCGCATTCGAGTTGGGCAAAATGCGCAAATTTCGCGAAATATTCAGTTTTCGCGAAATTTGCGCATTTTGCCCAACTCGAATGCGCCCGAGAATGCAGTTGTCCCAAATACGCGGGAAAAACTGGCCGTTGTTATATCGTTATATGGTAGGAGTTCGCTCGGAACTTTTACATTCTCTTGAATTCTTCCAAAGTTATTTGACAAGTGTATCATTGCACTGATGTTTCTGGTTTATAAATCATTGAATCATTGAAAAGGAGAATGGATTTGTTAAATTAAACAAATTCTGAGTTGAGGTTTTTGAGAGAGAGAGAGAGAGAGAAAGACAGACAGACAGAGATTGAGCGAGAAAAAGGTGAGCGAGAGTCAGCGATGAACCGTGCGCGAGAGAATCTGCGCACGAGAAGTCTTCTTGATACGCCCAAGTGATTAAGCAAAATTTTCCACCAATAAAAGCAAAGAACACTTACGTAAACATTATCAGCAATTATGATAAAGTATACAGATAGCTGATAAGCTTCCGGTCACCCCTACGCCTAACCATTATAAAAAATGGCTCAAATATTTTGCGAAGGTCATATTAGGCTTATCTCCTAACACCCCCTACGAATAAAATTTTGTTTAGAACTCTAGGGAAGGTGGGCAGTTACAGCTACTTCCGATAGTGGGGTCAGGCGCATGGAAAACAACTTTTTTCTTTCGCACTAAATGCTGAAGTACTAATGGCTTAGCGTTTAGGAACATACCTTTCAAGGTTAAATTAGTTCTACGAAATATATGCTGACAATGAAAATGTTTGTTTCCAAAAGGGAAGTTCCTTTAATAATTGTAAGCCGCTTGCACGAATAGAACACTGAAATATACGATATGTTGTATGACCCTGTTCCTTTAAAACACCCAAAAGTTATTTTCATGTTGCTGAGCCTCAAAACTAAACCTTAGAACGTATTTGATTTCTTGATTAACGTTTCTGGAAAACACCTTTTCTGAGTCCCACGCTTTGTCATCCTTTTTCCATTGCAAAGATTCATCACAGGCGAACGTAGTCAAAATATTCGGACAAAAAAAGGAATTTCGAATTTTTATCGGACCGCACCGCGGATGAGTCGTTACTGCAGCTCTCGCACAAGAGTGACGATTGTTTCGCAAACATTTATTTATCCTCATAACCTTACTAGGCTGGGCACTAGTTACGCAGTTGCTTAACCCTGGGTTTAACATCATTACAAACGTAATTACATTTCATTACAAACGTAATGATAAACGTTTATGACGAGTATTTTGCTTCACAAAGTGAGTACTAAAAAGCCTTAGTCTTAGGGTTGTAAGTTGTAATTGATTAATACGTTTGCTTGTGATTTAGTATGTTAGTATTACAATGTAATAATTAACGTTTTTAAACCCAGGGTTAAAAATCGCGTAATTTATGTATTTGACATCCTTTTTCATTCTGGAAATATTAGTTCCTTTTTCTTTTGATTGGATCATAAATTCGCTTGAAAATTCAATTGGAATTAAATTTGAAAATTCAATAGTGCGCTGGTGTGATTTACGGGTATATTTGGGAATGCATTTACCAGTAGTCTACTGCGTTCGAAGCATACCCATCCACCCGCGCGTAACGGTATTACAAACAAACTTTCGTTTTAGTTTAGAGTTGGAAGCCGTTGATAGGCTGCTGATATTTAGGGTTTTGATCTATTGATTGGTTAGTTGATAAATTACTTAGCAGAATTAAACTGATTTTGAGCCGAGATACATCTTTGATTTTGAAACTGTGAGAAATGAACTTATACTATACTCTACTGTATTTTTTTAGCTCATTAGAATAAATAAGGAAGTGCAGGTGCACATAAACAATAAGTCATAAATAATGTGATTTACTTCACAAATGTTTTATTATTAAAGCGAAATGCTAGCCTCTTTGGAAAATTTGCATATGATAAGCCAAATCTTATGTATCCTATGCTAATTTTGTACGATTGCCGTGGACGATCGTACAAAATTAGCATAGGATACATAGGATTTACTTATCATATGCAAATTTTCCAAAGGGGCTAGCATTTCGCTTTAAGCTAAAGTACTACTTTTATCCATTTACGCTTCCGGAATAAATAATAATTTATTACGTAATTGCACGTACCGTACTCATGGTTAATCTTACAGTTATTTTTTTATTTACATTGCATTTTTCTGATTACCCCAATACCTAGACAGTCCAAAACGTAGCATGCCTACTAAAATAAAAAGTACAAATTAAAACTAGTTTTCATAAAAAATAAAAAAAAAGCAACAGTAAGGACTTGGTTCTGAGTAGCCTCCTACTATGCCAGCGGGTGGTACGCCATAGAGAAATACAATTTAAAAATAAATTTAAATTTAAAAATAAGTTTATAGTATTTAAAATTTTTACTTTCTTAAAGCGATATGGCGCTTGGTTTTGAAACGAACTCTTCGTAACTGCTTTCACTAGCATTGTATGCAAATTTTGTGTGCCCATTCGGGAACAATTTACAACACAATGATAATTTATGTATACGTTTCACAAACCACGTACAATACCGCTTTAAATATTTTACTGTTTCTAACAACATGCATTTTGCGATTTCAATGAAAACTTTCTATATAACATTCACACATTTTATTGCAAATCAATCGGCGGTATTTGTGCTACTTTTACATTGATTACAGCATTTTGTAGGTTTAATTCACAGTTTACGTATTTATTTTGTATTCACAACCAAAAATAAATAAATAATGTAAACAAAACATAAATGAATTTGATAATTCTGATCTGATTTTATTCTTTGAATCCTTCTGACTAAATTTCTATATTTTTTCCTACCACCCTCGCACAAGCTAAGTTATTAATTGCAACATCTGGTCAAGTTTCCAGCTTATAATAATGCAATTAACTGACATATGAGAAGTTTACTTTTTGAAGAAATTAGCCTTTTTGATGATTGAGCACGAGGAGAGGTTTAGAGAGAGTTAGAGAGAGAGACAGGAGAAGTGAGAAAGAGAGAGAGAGAGGGAGAGAGGGAAGATGAGAGTGAGAGAGAGAGAGAGAAGAGAGAGAGAGAGAGAGAGAGAGAGAGAGGGAGACAGTTAATTTATTGCATAGTGAAGTCAAACTAACAATAAGAAAGAAATCACCAAATGTCATATTTTTATCTTATCCTTCTTCATATTATGATAAATTCGTCATTGTTTATATATATCCTCATTTCTTGCGTCTTACTGTATCTTTATATTCAAAAGTTGCTTCGTATACTGTACTTTCCCAATCCGTCCAGGCTACAGTATGCTGTCCACGAAACACAACCGAACACCGCACAATCCGAGGTCTAGGAATTGGAAAAAAGCCAATTTCAATTGGGTGTCCATGGTAGGTCCATTGATGACATAATTACTAATTGTACTTCTTTGTAGCACCACGAACGGGTAAGAGTCCGAAAACGAAATCGAAATCGGAATGTATTTATTTCCATTTTCGGCAAAAGCCTGCGTGCTCCCTTTGATGTTATACATTAGCATAGTTTTCTTACTTCCAACGTGAACAACTAAAATAAATACTGGTGAATATACGATCCAACGAAGATCCTTATTACGGATTTTCTAGAAAAATTAGTTGTATTTGGTATTTGGAAGGTTGATGTGGTACTCTGGTCTTGACCCGCGCAGAGGGCCGCTCACCATCGCTTTTGCAGAGATGCACTAGGCGGAAAAGTGAGCGGCGCACTGCGCGGGTATGTCTGCAGCGCACCGTGCGGGAAAGTCGATGGCGTTCTGCGCGCCCCAGAACGTAGCGGATTGTCGCTCGAAAAACTATGAATTCCTTTTGTAAGAAGCCAGAAACATGCGGTAAAAATATGGACCACACTTACATTTTGTGTTTTTCTCTATCACATTCATGGAGAAAACTTCCGCCCTTGCGTTCTTTTACTCGTCTCCAATAAATATCAATAATCCCCATCTTTAAAGTGATGTATTGGGGATTTGAACGCGTGGAACTGTCAGAAAAGGCTTAAGCACGTCTGATTCCCTGTTTTTCTTGGTATGTTATGATAGTCTTACCCCTCTCCTTATTTATCACTCTCTCTCTGCATCTCTCTCTCTTTTTCGCTGCTCTATGTTACTCTCTGTCGCTTTTCTATAAAATGAGTCTTTGGCGTAAGTTCCAAATTTTTATTCTCACTAACAATTCCCAGTTGAGCAATTATTCCCATTTCATTTGCTCTCTCTCTATTTTCTCTCTCTAAGTCTCTCTCTCTGTATTCTTCTCTCTCTCTCTCTCTCTCTCTCTCTCTCTCTCTCTCTATCTCTCTGTATTCTCTCTCTAACTCTCTATTTCTCTCTCTCTATTTCTCTATTTCTCTCTCTCTCTCTATTTCTCTCTCTCTCTCTCTATTGAAGAACAAATCCACCACTGATCTCTGTAACATTTCCAGAACTAGATGACCTTTCTTAGTCAACTTCCGCGAATAAATCCTTATTGTTTCGGCTCATTCGGGCTGAACTTGGGGAGAAAGAGAGAGGGAGAGATAGAGAGAGAGTGACGGAGAGAGAGATGGACGGAGAGAGGGAAAGAAAGGGAGTTACTTATGTCGATTCTGAATACTAGGAAGACTTCCCTGCCCACGTTCAAGCAGTGTAAACATTTGGTTTGATCTTTGAAAATAATAACTTGACCAGCCATACTAACCGAGAAATATAAAAATCGCGTTTTGTTAGCCAGATCATAGCGCGCGCCCTGGATTATCAATGCCGAGAGTCTGGCGAATCACTGGCTAAAATATCGCGAAGAAATAGCTGCGTTTGCTAGATGCATTCTAAAAAATTGTGATATTCCTTCTAATATCGATACTAACTAATAACATTCAAACACAATAAATCGATGCGATACGGCGTGCGTGGCGTCTCCATTGTGTATTATTATATGTATTCTGTTGTGTAGTAGACTCGCATAAGAATACAAATAAAATGCATTCAGTATTGAATGCGCACGCGTGCTCTTTTGATACTATTCATGTACTGAATTTTTACTTTATATGTTGCAATATTAGTACTATATATCGACTAAAGTAGATCCACACAGATCACAAGCATTGTGTCATATAGTAATCAAATAGTTTATCCTTGAATTACTATTTCCGTTTCTTGGAAAAAACAACAGTTCGCCTTTCATGTTTATTTTAAAGGGAATACAACAGTCGTGTACAGAATTATGTGTAGGACCCGCGACAACTTTCGTGCGTCGCTGTCTCTTCGTTTCCTATACTCTTTCTCTTTTTCGGGTTTCGGGTTTCGGGTTTCGGGTTTCCGTTTTTCCACTTTCTGCAAACCCACGCCAATCAACATCATCCAGTATGCTAATTTCTGTGCTAACCACCTCTCCCAATTGCTACGGTACCCTAATTACTCTTTATAATATTTGTTCGGAAGCAATTAAAAAAGCAACACTATGTCTCAATAACATTTCTCATCTTGACAAGACGGAAATATTTATCGGCGTGAGGAAAAAGTGCTACGTGTGAGTGTTATCGCTTGGACAACTGACACAGTCTGTGGCCCAAGCCTAGGACCCAGAGACCCAGAGACCCAAAGAGCCTAAGGCCCGAGCAGAGGCCCCAAAGTCAAAACGGAAAGTATTTTATGAAAGCGCGCCTGTTCCTATGTTCCAGTGTCAAATAACTTTGTTTATTTGTCTGTGTGGTCAAGTTTAAAGCATTATATCGGCCGTTTTTTGAGACGTCTGATGGAAAACATTCAACATTCTTATGCACTTATCGTTTGGGCTCGACTTTTCTAATCATACTCATTTGTATATGACGCATGAGAATTCAGGTATCCAAAATCCGTTTCAAAAACCGGATGTTATACAGCTTTAAGTTTAGTCAATTACTATGTCTTATGCTTTGCTTTGACTTGCTTCAAAATGCAGGAATGCGACAATGAAATTGCTGGAATGCACGGCGAAAATCCAGCACGAAAATTTTGACATATGAGCCTCGAATTTGCTGTTAGAGTACCTTTTTTAGAATTTGTTTAGACCAGTTTTTCTAGAAATTGGCCATGATGTAAGTATGGGGTTTCTAAGTATGGTGAAAATTTACAGTATATTGGAACTACACGAGAATATTTTTTAATTTTTCATATTATAATAGTATATGCAGATTTCGTGCAGAAATACGGTAGTACTGACAGAATCACAGGGAATTTTTGGGATACTTGGAAACCTCAGTGTAAGCTATGAATCACGTAGACTTATATATTAAATTCACGTCACCATATGCAATTTACGTTCAGTAAGTAGCCAAATTGACGTAACTCAATAACGTTATTTAACAAATGTCCTTTAATACCATTTCGGAAAGTTTCTTAGTTGACTCATTTTTATTTTTACTTCTTTCTTTATTGAGCTTATTCACTTGCCCTCACTTTCTTGTACTTTTTGCTACTGATTCCTCTGACCAGACACGCACACTTTCTTTGAAACTTCTAATTGCCTTTGAACGCAAACTTTTTTTTACTTCTTTTTGACGAAGAAAAATACAGAAGTTCAAGTCTCATTATGCGCTAACATATTTCATTTGTGCAATTTTTACGAGACGACTACTGTCACTAAGACTGGTTCATGCAAAAAGCTATTCTGATTTTTTTTTGCCAACGTTTTTGACCAAGCAAGTTATTTCCAAGTCTTCTTTTGAATGAAGTCAAAGTATTTTATCCTTTTCTGGTTTACCCTGCGAAACTCATTTTTGTTTGAGACTACGATACCTCTCGGCCTATTATATCACGAAATAACCTCTCAAGTGTTTTACTAGTTATGGTGATTTCAGACTTTTAGAAATAGTGTTATTTGGGGCTGCATATCTTAACTTACCAAACTCACTAAACCCCAACAAAATTGGAAACTCGGATGGACTGTCCCTTTAAAGTTTTGATTAAAGTCACAAGTTGAGTTCATTTTCCGACCGCAAAAAAAGAAAGAAAGTTTGAAATTTGTGAGTTTGTCGCGCGTTTGAATGAAAAGCTGAATGTGCCCATTCAACTTTGGTGAAATTTGATACTTGAACAGAGAGAGAGAGAAGAGAGAGAGAGAGAGAGAGAGTGGATAGGGAGAGAGGGGCATGAGAAAAGAGTGGTAAAGATAGAGAGATAGAAACATGGCTGACTGGTTAGATATACAATGAAACGAGAATAAAAGTGCTAACTAGTTGAATTAGGGGAAAAATGAGGGGTAAGTTTTCGCAAGGCAATCAGAGAGACACAGAGAGAGAGATAGAGGGGTGAGAGAGATAAAGAGAGAGAGGGAGAGAAAGAAAGAGAGAGAGAGACAGTAGAGGGAGAATGAACGGGGGTGGGAGATCGAGATTCTAGGTAGAGGTTCTAGTGGTGCTAATGCTAATGTTGTAGTCAATTACTATCTTCCTATAATTCGTTTCTTTTCTACACTAACGAGTTGCTCATCAATTAATGTTTTATTTTTTTAATAATTTTGTCTGTTTTATTTTGATAAATAATTCTTGGCCTTTCTAGCAGGATTGCACGTCTGATTATCGTGGGAAATGTTTTTCACCAAACATCTTGCAAGCTACTGAAAACTCCATAGCCAGTGGCGTAATACACATAAAAGTATCATTTTTAAAGGGAGTACCACTCCCAGCTCCGTGGTTTTTAAATGTACAACTCCATTCACATGTATTGTACGTATACAAATTTCCGTGCCCGTGTGGTGTACTGGTTCAGGGCACAAAACGGGACTCACTTTGCGTGTAACATGCATGGAAATGCAGTTGTCCCGGGTAATTTCAAAAACCACGCACCATACCGCTTCAAAGTCCTCCTTCACTGTCCTTGCCTTTGGGCATTTTTTTTTATTTTATCTTTCACTTCCTCGGTTGATGTTCCACATTTGAATGCTAACGACGACCCAGTGATGGGCTTAATTGTTGGTGGGCCTCCCGTGGGACCTTGGACCTTAGACCTGATGGGACATAACCGAAAGATCGATGTAGTTTGTAGTGTGAAGTCTTGCTTTGTGCTTAGCACTTCGTGAGTAACGTGAACCTCACAAACAAACATACAAATTTTGTCCATTAAAATAATAAGATGGGGCTTAATCTGTGTCCGACATCTGGAAATCGTCCCCTCATCTAAACGCTTCGTCTTTCTTCAATTTCAAAAACAATTTTCGCCGCGGTTCGAACATATGTTTCTCATAAAAGTGCCCACACGAAAAGCAACATTTATTGGCCAAGGGCGGGGGATTATCTAATCCCTAAAAATTCCGAAATTGCGCCAAATAATGCACGTCTTATAGGTCACGTTCCCTCTTATGTGATCTTGGTTTATACAAAGTTGAACGTTCTTTGAACTTTGAACTTTGCACTTTATTACAGTACTCATCTCCGCCCCTTGAACCAAGTTTAGGCGTAGAAGTGGGATACTGTACCGAAAAATGTTTTTTTATGGCTTCGGTTACAAGGTAGAGATGAAAAATAAATAAAAATTCTACAAAGATATCTATTGAAAATCAATTTGTCATGTCTGCAAAAAAGGTCTATTTTATCAACTTTTTCCTACAGCTAAAACATCGTATTTTAAATAGCATATAACCGATGCGCCGTCATGCGATAGTTTGCAGCCGCCCGGTAAAAACGCACATCCTTTTGCTGTTTCATAGGAAACGGAAGAACCATTTCGCGACGGTTCCCAGGTTTTTCGGGCGCAACCCATTTTTATCGTGACCAGGTTTTCTCGAAAATCGTCGTCAACATCACCACATGGTCACAGGTCACACACCACCAAGTGGGTTTTCCCATTTGATGACCGGCCAACGACGGTTTTTCTGTGGTTTCAGCAATTATTCAGTTTTCCTGTGTTTTCCCTGCCTTTACATTTTCAATCTCGTTTTACTGCAAGTTCCAAGATCATTGCTAAACCCATCTAGCATCACTTCAGATCTGTTGCAGATTTCATACTTTTTCTCGCCTTACCCAATTCTATGCATTTAATCGTTATCTTTTTTACACACAAGAAAAGGGCCTTTCGAACTCCGAACAAGTTCGAAATTTTGGAAAAGTTTAGAAAATTCTTTCAAAGTTTCGAATTCCTCCTATTGAATTGGTTGCTAATTTTGACTTCGTCAGCACGAAGTCGACTTTAAGTTAAAGCTTTTAACAACACCGGAATTGAGCTCCACTGCGCTTTTATGTCGTGTTTTTGTGTGTTATTTGATTTTTATTTGATTTTTTTTTTCATGTTAAGTTAACAATAGTAAAATATATATAAAATTATTGAGATATAGAAAGAGAGGAGATAAGAGAGAAGATAAAGAGGAGAACGAAGCGAGAGAGAGGGAGGAATACAGAAAGAGAGATAGACAGATAAAGATAGAGATAGAGATAGAGAGAAGGTAGAGAAAGATAATGTCCAAGTCACTTTCTAATGTACGTCAAACAATGAAAAATGAGCTTACGGAAGGAATCTGATTCTATCCCATTTCCTCTCTGTTTCATTTAAGGAGAAAGAGAGGAAGAGAGAGAGAGAGAGAGAGAGAGAGAGGAGGGAGGGAGGGAGAGAGAGAGAGAGAAATAGAGGGAGATAGAGAAGGATTCATTTCTCTTTATTTTTCTTTGTTTTATTGTATTTCTGTTTCTACTTTATCCCATTTTTATTGATTCTGGTGGGGACTGTGTTGAAAACGTATTAAAATTTAGGGGAATTTGAAAGTAGAATTTCTCCCCCTCCCTCTATGATCCCTCGGTGAACATTCTATATTCACTAGCTACTAAAGGGATGTTTCCCCATGACCTACCACGTCAGGTTGTTTTATTTTAACAATTTGGTCGTTTTTTTTTTAAATCTCAGTCTTTGATATACGGTATCATCTCAGATCCGCTCATGAGAGTTTTCAGCTACAGCTACAGTCACTCGATCAGAAGTTGAATGAAGCGTTATTTATAGGTAGTTTGTGAAACGTTACTTGGACTACTGCATTACAGTCCATGCAGCATATGCAAATTTATGTATGAATTCACCAAAAAATGTACTACCGTAGAGTCCAATTTGCATAAAATCTTATTATATAAAGTTGGGAGCTTTGTTTGTTTGTTTGATTGATTGTGTGTTTGGATGATGTGCGTTACGCTCAGGAAGTAGGATTGGTTCAGTAGTTCATGTTCCCATGCACTGAGCCATCTCGCATCCCGAGCGCCCCTCTCACAAAAGTCCAAAAAAGACTGCATATACGGAATGTGTGTGGTATATCGTTCGGGCGTGTCGGCGGCGCTCAAAGTACTTCGATTAAAATACAAGGAACATGCAAATCTAGAGCAACAAAAGAAGCAATAAAGCGAGGATTTTAGCATATGATAATTTTTTGAATCACTTTTGAATTCACGTTTCACGTATGTATGAAATAAAAATGTACTAGAAGGTCGCCTCAGGCGGCGCAGCCGTCTGGTACTTAATAATGCAGTTAACCAAAAGACGTTTCACAAACCGGGTGTTATACCGCCCCATGGCACGACTGGTAGCAGTCTCTGTTTTTTGTTCAGTTGCAACACATATATCATGCAATATAAAATTTTCCGAATTTTTATTGGTCTTTTTTATTTATGTTTTATTTGATGGCCAATACAGCACAGATTGATTTCGCTCCCAAGGAAATTTATTGGAAAACCATCTTTCTAGAACAATATTGCTATTTTTAGTTTTCAAATAAGAGGACTACCCTGAATTTTGTTGTATTTCTGATTTTATTTAACCATTTTATAGCAAATGTTTAAAAAAAATTCGATTTTGAATAGTTAGCACAAATAAAGTAAGACAAACATACATAGACTCTACTATGTTTAGTCGTACAGTAAACAGTAAGCATGGTGGTGCGCCGCAATGAAACAGCCCTCAAGCTTCTGAGCGGGAAAGGCGCTGCTTTGGGCTTTGGGCCAACTTGCTGAGTAAAAAGGAGTAGTCAGTCAGGTTAAAAGTGGGGTAGCTTTTTATTAGAATTACCTGGGCTTCACCAGTACACAATATAGAAAATATCTTATTATATAAAGCTGGGAGCTTTGTTTGTTTGTTTGTTTGTTTGTTTGATTGATTGTGTGTTTGGATGATGTGCGTTACGCTCAGGTTGTAGGATTGGTTCAGTAGTTCACGTTCCCGTGCACTGAGCCATCTCACTTCCCGAGCGCCCCTCTCACAAACGTCCAAAAAAGGCTGCATATGTGGAATATGTGTGGTGTATCGTTCGGGCGTTTCTGCGGCACAAAGGGTTCAAAGAACACTCACGGCACAAAACTCAAAGAACGACCCATTTTGAAAACTTGAAATCACGCTTTTTTGTCTAATGCTTTATTTACTCTTATTTTACAAAAATTTTCCATTGCCTTTCAACGTGAGATTATCCTCACCTTGAGCAACCTACGAGAATCCAGCCCTGAGCTACGCACTCTCAGACTGCATACACTCACTGCATATACTCACCAACGCCATTGCGGATGGCTCACACGAATGCCACACAAAAGGTTGCATTATACTCCAAGGAAGCGGAGTATCGGCCGAGCGATAATGTTCAAGGAACATCCACTTGCTGTGCAACGCCATTGTGGAGCGCTCACATGAGCACCACACAAAAGTTTGCATGTACACCAAGGGCGCGGAGTACATGCCGAGCGATAGAGTTCAAAGAACACCCACTGCAGGGCACCTCCACTGCGGAACGCCCAGTGAACGCTACAAAGGCTGCCATATACAGAATGCTTGCGGGGTATCGTTCGAGCGATTGTGCGGCAAGTAGGCCGAGATCCCTGTTCCATGCAATTCAAGAAGCATATTCGCAATTATAATAATTCCCTGTCAATGGCATCGATGTGTGCTCAACTTGATGTTCCCCGTGGCGCCGGTCCTTATTTAGGAGGAATATAGTCAACAGAAACTAAGTTATATCCCCGTGTTTGATATTGGTGTAGGTTTTCAAAAGGAAAATAACAAAAGTGAAACCATTTCCTTCAGACAAATGTTTGCTTCTAACTTATATAGCCCAGCGAAACATTGCGACGTATCATCCAGGCACATTCCTTTTTTTAGGATTTGAAATTTTTTCGATATTGTAGAGGTAGAGTCCAGCAAGTTGCAGACAATTTAGGAGGAATATAGTCAACAGAAACTAAGTTCTAACCCGTGTTCAATATTGGTATGGGTTTCAAAAAGAAAAAGAAAGACTGGAGACTCTTTGGATACATTGCGGCGAAACATTGCGGCGTATCAGCCACGCGATATTAAGCTGCTTTTAGGCTTTGGCAATTTTTTCGATGTCCTAGAGTAGAGCAAGTTGCAGACAATTTAGGAGAAATATAGTCAACAGAAACTAAGTTCTTTCCCCAGGAAACTATTCTTGCGAGAAAGAGTTGCCTCTACTTATAGATATAGCCCAGTGAAACATAGCGACCATCAGCGAATATTGGAAAGACGCCTCAGGCGGCGGTAGCCGACTGGTATTATATAACTATCAGTGCTTTTTTAAAAAGCTAAATACCGGAAAACGCATCGTGGGCAGCTGAATTCTTACGTAGTTATGCTAATTTACTCGAATTTAGCTCTATTGTTTTATTCTAATTTACGTCCATTTGCATAAGCTGCAAAGAAATCTGGTGTATTCGATGCGTTTCTAAAAACCGGCCGGTATTTCGCTTTAAAAATTTCCATACAGTAGTCTTGAGTCCAGCCGCACTAGGCACTGAACTAGCTCTGTTAGAAAAAAAAGCTGTGGCTCCATTTCAAAAAGTACAGATTTTTATTTGCAATTGTTTGATTAGGGCTATACTAGTCTGTTTCTAAATATAGATTTAATTTACTGATAAGCATTCTATTTCTGTTTCAAACTGATATGATTTGTACACGCATTGTCAATGTCACCTCACCACCACTTTTGGAGTCCGTTTTTTGGTTTTATTTTTTTTTCGTACAATTTCTTAGCTGTTCTATCCTTGGAAAACTCTGAATATCTCACTATGCCGTGCCATAAAGTATACTTTTTTTTCAAGTGAGAGAACAACTTATGCGGCACATTTTTACAATTCTTAAAAAATTATTGTCTATAGAAGTTGAAACTTTAGTTTTTTTTAACTTTGCAATATATTATACAAGTGTTATTTTGTGAGCTAGATTGAGTGGCTACAATATAACGGTATACCGTCGAGTTGTCTCTGCGAGTTTTAGGTGTTGCAGAATTTCGGTTTTCACATGGGTATTCGGTATTCTATGTGTCGGAGCCTTTATCCTTTGTGTTTATCACGCCTGTTTCATAGTCAAGCATTCCCGCTCACCAAAAAAATTTATCAAGTTTTCTCAGTATTTGACCACAGGAAACAACTTTCTATTCTTGCTGGTTAAAACAGCGCTCTCTGTTGTCAAAAACTCATTTGCAATGTTCCTAAAAATGTTGTGATAAGCTTTAATCGCTTAGGCTCAAATCGATTGTGTATTTTACGATAAACCCTTACTTTTTCGGAGGCTTTATTTATTTTATTTGAATTTTAATCAATATAACACTGACATAAGTGGCTGCCTCGTTTCCTGCAGTGTCACTATCCGTCACGAATATCTTCCCCAATTTTGCATATTATGCAAAACGGTTTTCACAGCCGCGTTTGAGTAATCTGGGAGATTTATCCCAGAAAAATTGGTGAAAACTTTTTATACGTGGGCCTGTACGTTTAATTGAAGGAATTCTGACATTAAATATTGTAATGCACATAATGGCTCAAAAACTAGCACACAAAATGTAGCTGTCCAATAGACGTTTTACAAACCACGCACAATACCACTTTACGAAAACATTTTTTTAAGCAAATGTAGCCGTTTTCCAGTAATTTCAGTTCCACTGGTCTTTGCTCACATGTAAATTTATTTAGCAATGCTTGGGCGACTTTTGGCGTTCTGTGTTGGGATTCTGTTGCACTTTCCACTGACAAGAAAAGTTTGGGCAACATTTTTGGTGTTGTGTTAAAGCGGAATGCTAGCCCCTTTGGAAAATTTGCATATGATAAGCAAATCCTATGTATCGTATGCCCATTTTGTGCGATCGTCCACGGCAATCGTACAAAATTAGCATAGGATACATAGGATTTGCTTATCATATGCAAATTTTCCAAAGAGGCTAGCATTTCGCTTTAAAGCCAAATACCGGCCGGTTTTTGAAACGCATCGTGGACAGTTGAATTCTTATGTATTTATGCAAAGTTGCTCGTAGTTAGCTCGATTTTTTATTCTAATGTATGTTCATTTGCATAACCTGCATGTGCATGTAGGCGTACTCGATGTGTTTCAAAAATCGGCCGGTATTTCGCTTTAATTTTTTTATGAAGCCGGTAAGCCGAAAAGCAGAATATATCGTTTTCATAAAGACCTCAATTTCGTTCATGTTGTGTGAGCACTAACAATAAACCGAGTTTCCATTATTTACTTTACAAGGTAAATCTGACCCCATTTTTCGTCGGCCTGACTTTCTAAGCTCATTTTTGAAAACTATGTGATATGGGACTTAGCCCTTTACGCCTTTACTCCACATAGAAATAGTTTTTTTATTACTGTTTCGTATAATGTTTGTTTTTCATAACAACTTTGCTGATTCGTGCAAATATGCCTAAAGTTCAGAGTAGGAGGAGTATATACTTTACCTTTGCAGACATAGCGTGCATATATATTACCCAACCCGGTCCAATAATTTAACATTCTAAATTCTAATTCTTGGTCACGCGAACCGAACTGACTCACTATAAAAACTCACAATTTCAAAGTTTGGTTAAGATCTTAATTTGCTTGAGATAATTACGACGGTGACTTAAACCGTTGGAATTTTATAATTATTATTTTGCATTATATTTATTTCTACTTTTGTATTAGAACGAAGGAACTACTCATATGTGGTGATGCATAGGCAACTCCCGTCAAGGAGTGCCTAAGCCGAAAATAACGTTTCGACTTTTAAAGGGACAGGCCCATCAAAATAAACCTATATTTACGATACGTTCATAATGACTACCAAGCATTTTTATTAGAATATATACAAACTAAATTTCACCTTTATTCGCCCTGGAAACCTTTTTTCCGATGCGCTTAACTATATGTATACTAAAACTGCAGATTTCAAAGCTATATATGCAAATTTTGCAAATTTGCATAGACAACAAGGATATTTGCGGTTTTACGGTATACATATACGTTGAGCGCATCGGAAAAAGTTTTCCAGAGCGAATAAATGTGAAATTTAGTTTGTTTATATTGTAATAAAAATGCTTGATAATCATTATGAACGTATCGTAAATATAGGTTTACTTTGATGGGCCTGTCCCTTTAAGTAGATTTTTATTTATTTTCTTCATTTCAGAGCGTTGAGATGATTTTGGGCCGCGACGCCGCGGCCCTCGAGCCGCTCAAGGGTGGGTTCCAGCTATCAGTACAAAAATACTAATTGACGTTTTTACTGATTTCATTTTAAACATTGATTCCACTAACAACTAAAGTGATATGCCACGTGGTTTTGGAACACATGTTGACCAACATCATTTCCAGTGTAATATCCTTTGTTAGCGCGATAGCGCTAACATAGTTTGGGTTTATTTATATATTCAAGTGCACTTCTGTGAACTCGGCACAAAATGGCACACAATTTGCATATAACACATGGACTTGTAGTTGTCCAACGTGTGTTTCAAAACCACGTGTCATACCGCTTTAGCTTTAAAACCAATTTCCTAAATTTAGATGCGTGGGATCGGACGGCTCCTCAATTTAGTCCTCAGTTATTAGAAGCGCTTGATGATATGAATGATGAAGAAGCCAAGAGCCTGGCCGCAGAGGTGAGTTGTAGTCCGTAGTTTGCACTTTGTGGTTTGTGTTTTTTAGTTATTGTTGCGATTGTAGTTTGTAGTTTAGAAATAACGGGATATACCTAGTTTACCAATTCACCGCCTTTATTTATTTGTGCAATAGCTAAATGTTTCTCAGCTGTTTCTTACAGAAAGTGGGCAATACATGTGTAGTATAGGAGATCCACGATTAATAAAAAAATTTAAGAAACTTTTTTAAGGCATGTCACACGGATCATTTATACAC
Source organism: Pelodera strongyloides (assembly GCA_036852015.1). Lineage (NCBI taxonomy): Eukaryota > Metazoa > Nematoda > Chromadorea > Rhabditida > Rhabditidae > Pelodera > Pelodera strongyloides. The sequence goes on along the minus strand of JAANDG010000731.1, from coordinate 34,630 downwards.
AGCGTATTTCAATCATATAAATGCAGGACGGTTACAGGTGAATTGGTTTATTATTTCTTATTGCATGTACATATTTAATATAGAAACTAAATAGTATTCAAAGTCGTCCGGATAGTTAGAAGGCCTTTGTTATGACGATATTCGACATATTTTTGTACTTGACATGACAGGACAGCATGAAAGTCGGCTTACAGGCAACGCTACGGCGTGACAGCGGCGTCAGATCCGCGGGCAAAATTACAAATAAATTCTGTCTCGCGAGCATGCTGCGTGCCAGAAGAAATATGTATGTCACTAAGTCACGCCGCTTCTGCGTCGTTTCCTCAGCAGAAGTAGGCGGCAAAGTAAATTACGTTGCATACTATGCTCTAATATATTAATAAATAAATAAATAATTTCAGTTCGCACTCTTCTTCTTGCTCGCACTCTGTTTCATCCAATGTTTATTATTGTTTTTATTAAATGAGTGGACTCTACTGGGAATATTGAGTTTTATTGAGGTTTGTTTATATTCTATATTTATTTTTATCGTTTCATTGAATTTTTATATTAATATGTCCACGGGATCTTATCTAAATTCAAAATTTATGTTGAACTTTTCAACCACGGTAGCGGTCATTTAGTGAAGAGTTAAAGAGGTATAACATCCGGTTTTTGAAACCGTATGCTCGACAACTGTATTGTATTCCCATATGTTGCATGCAAGAGAATATCTATATCGCGCAATAATATGCATACACTATATGGAAATACAGCGTCGAGCATCCGTTTCAAAAACCGGCTGTTATACCGCTTTAATTTCTTAGGAAACTGTAATTTATACGCACAGCATTGCACACACTTTGAGCCAGTTTATTTAAAACAAGTGAGAAGTATGTAAGATATAATCATCACTTTTTTCAGTTCTCCTTACTGTTTATGATATTCGTGTATAAAGTGAACCCGCAAGCGCTATCTTATATCGTTACCATTTGCTCAGCGGTAGGTATTTTATTACCTTATTTTATTTTATTTTATTTAATATTTTAATATTGTATTTAGTAGCGTATACAAACAGACACAAATCGCAAATACAGACATACAGGCAGACAAACTTTGATCATGTATTTGTATAATCATAAGATTTTTTAATACGTGTAATATTCCGTTTTAAAGTTATTTTCATCCTTACTTATACAGTAGGTTTTCTTCGCAACTATTGTTGATAATTTAATAACAATAAAATTATTAGAATAGATTAAAGCGATCGGTTCACCTTAAATTGTGTCCGTTTTTTTGTTTCTTTATTTTCTATAAGGGATAATGAAAATTTGGAATAGAAAAAGTAGTGTTCAATTTCAATACTCACGAAGATATTGGGTGATAAAGTAGTGGATTGATCGGCCCCGAATGCAAAAAGGGTAATTGTCTCTATACAAACAAGGCAGGACAATTGCCCTTTTTGCATTTCGGACCGATCAATCCACCACTTTATCACCCAATATCTTCGTGAGTATTGAAATTGAACACTACTTTTTGTATTCCAAATTTTTATTATCCCTTATAGAAAATAATGAAACAAAAAAAACAGACACAATTTAAGGTGAACCGATCCCTTTAATAATATATTTTCAGGTAATTCTCGGATGCTCTCCATTTGTGCTACATTCTTCATTGACAGTGTTATTAATATTCCTAACATACACATTACTACCTCTTCCATTTGTTCCTACTGTAAGTTTTTTTAAGTGGTGTGACACGTGGTCTGCGACTAACTGCCAGCCATGTATTATAGCAGATATGGGACAGAGTGCCACATACTGGAACTCAATTTGCATACACTATATGGGAATGCCGTTGTCCATGATGCACTTCACAAAACACACGTTATCATTTTTCTTAGGAAGTAGCTGGGTTTATATTTATTTAATAAATGTTAAATAAATATTGAATTTCAGGTAATTTGTGCGACCGTGGTAACAGGCACAGGCATAGGCGTGCAATGTCTCAACTTCACTGACTATAATAATGTGAGAGGATGGAATTTATCAATTTATTCATTTTATTTATTATTTTTTTCCTAATATTATAAACTAATAAGCCGATACTGACTTAGCCACCGCGTTGGAGAGTCATCGTCAGCAGCCTATGTAAAAATAATAATAATAAAAAAAACTTGTTAAACCAGTTTAAAAATATATTTTTTTTTGAATCACGTTTTTACGGTTATATACATGTATGTACCTAATCTAATTAAAAAATCGAATAAGTGCAGTGTTTTTTTTTTGATAAAACTCTTATTATTTACAGAAATTTTGCTTTTATTTTTGTCAACATCCTAATTTTCAGTTATTTTCCGATGTCCTTTTATTCGTCGGCACTAATGTAGTGGGATTCTTCGCCTACTACCCCACTGAATTATTACAAAGGAAAACATTTCGGGAAACGAGGTTTGTTTAGGTTTTGTTGTCCTTTATGCCTTGATTCCCCTTGTTATAGTCTTCACCGATGAAATGTCGCGGTTACGCGGCGAAGACATGGCGCAATTGCGGCGCACATTTGGTTGGGGTTTGGGTGTGGCCGTGGCCGTGGCGCCACATGTTCGCCAGCTGAAGTAGGGCACGGTTGACGCATACAGAACGCGCGCCAGCGGATCCTTGACCTAGACTCGAGCTTGGATCAGGTATTGATTTTATCTTGATTTACTGCAATTATTGATTTTCAGGCGTTTCGTCGAACTTCGAATGAAATTAAGCGAAGAGTTCAGCAAACAGGAAGGAGTATTGTTATGTGTACTACCAAAACATATTGCTTATGAGGTTCGTGTTTATGTTATTTTTGCCAAGCTTCCATGTTTTGTAAGTATAGTTATTTCACAAACCCAATGACTTAGCTATGCACGTAAACCTACGCCTAAGCATATAATTACGCCAACGTGAAATCCTAAGCTTATGTCCAAACCAAATAAGAAATGTACATTTTAGGTGAAAAAGGACATGGACTACCGGGATCCAGACCAACAGTTCCATAAGATTTACATCAGGAAACATGATAAGATCAGGCGAGTTTACTAATTATAATTAAAAAAATAGCATAGAACTTTCACGATGTGTCTGTGAGTGTGCGCACAGTTGACACACTTGGGTTTGAAATGTGTGTCAGTTGTGTCAGTCATGTACTGTGTGTCCTTCCGGCACAAACTGGCAGTGAAATTTGCATATAATACATGCAGTTGTCCAATATGCTTCACAAACCACGTGCCAGTTCGCTTTAAGAAAAATGAGCAACAGGATTTTATTTTCAGTATTCTCTTCGCCGATATTTGTGGATTCACAAACCTTGCTTCGGAATGCACAGCAGAGGAATTAGTACATCTTTTGGACGAACTATTCAGACGATTCGACGAATTAGCATACAGGAATCATTGTATGAGGATAAAGGTGAGTATTGATGGGTTTTTTATCGATAAACGTGATGTGAAGAGTGGCGTAGTGGTTAGGGCGTCTGCCTCTCAAGCGAGACATCAGGGGTTCAATTCCCCCTGAGTGCAAGGGAAAGTGTGCTGATATGATCGCTCTAATGGATGAAAGTATACACGGATAACACAAACTATTACTGACCATAAGGAGTACAGTATGCTACAACTGCGCACACAAGGACACATCCGTTGTAAGCAATGCACATGGGAGTCCAGTTGTACGAGGTTTTACGTCACATACCACGTGCTTCACAGACCACGTGCCATACCCCTTTAAATTAAGGTCAATTGCGCTACATTTACATGTGAATTCCAGATCCTCGGCGACTGTTATTACTGTGTGGCTGGTTTACCAGAATATCGTCCGGATCATGCGATTTGTGCTGTACAAATGGGCATTGAAATGATTGAGGCTATCAAGTTGGTTTTTCTGAATTTGAATATGATCAGTTCCTCTTTCTCTTCCTGTCTGTCCGTCTCTCTCTCTATCTCTCTCTCTCTATCTATCTGTCTCTATCTCTATCTCTATCTCTATCTCTCTATCTCTTACATCCAAATTACATCGCTAAAAGGAGAGTTTCAAAGAATTATCGTATAATTTGGTTACTTGAGCATTTTAAACATACATTCTAGCTTTAATGATTTACTTATAACTTCGCATTTACATTTCAGCATTCATTTATATAGCTTTGTAGCTTGTAGCTAACTTTCTACTAGTACTTGTTTATTATCACAGATTGGTCCGCGATATCACAGGAGTCAACGTGAATATGCGTGTCGGTATCCATTCCGGTAAGGCGCATTGCGGTGTCCTGGGTCTTAAAAAATGGCAATTCGACGTATGGAGCGATGACGTCACACTGGCAAATCATATGGAGAGCGGAGGACTGGCAGGGTATGCTAATTTATGGTAATTTTCGGATTCTGCCTGACCGTATTCACCATCAAATATCAATTGATCAGCATACAGTGCAGCACATAAGTATACGGGCACCCAAAAATGAAAAGATCCACAAGATGATGTGCGTGTTTTTTGCGGAACCTGGATTTCAGTTTTTTTTACTTACAATGTGGGGCAATTAAAATTAATATAATTTAAAGAAAAAATTACTATTTGTGCTGAAAATCTTCCTGTTTTGGTTTGAGGGCATTCTTGATTTTAGTGCTATGTTCCTCATTCGCATTTTAGCGGTAATCATAATCCCACGTTTCCTCCCAAACAAGCGGGATTCGGATCTTAGTGCGAGCGCTAAACAGGGGCCTTGCCGTTAACACAAGGCCTTGCCTAATGTTTAATTGCGGGACATGATTGGCTAATCTGTCAGGAAACATGCGACTTTTCTTATCGCGTGGGATTGGGTGCTAGCCTGCCAGGGAACGCGGGGTTTATTGTTGTTTCGCGGGAAACGTGCAGTAGAGGAACAGAGTGGTTGCGCTAGACCTTGTAGAAACACATTTTTCGCCCCTGCCTCAATACTTATGACGCGGCGTTTTTTGGGGTTTCGTACCCTAATTTTCCTGAAACTTCTGATTTTTTGCTGAAATTTTTTGTCACTAGGTTTTTGGCCATCCCCGATTTGGTAGGATGGTTGATTTTCTCAAAAAGCGCTTTTTAGTTCTAGATTTGGGGGTGCCCGGATACTTATGACGCGATAAGGTTGATAATGTGGTGTATTTTTTCACTGTGAATAACTGAGTGTTCACACGAGAGACGCTTATTAGGGAAATAAAATTCTCCAAGTTCCGCTCATATGGACCATATGTGAACGGCTATTTTCATGAATTATTGATTTTCATGAATTATTGATTTTTATGAATTATTGATTTTTATGAATTATTGATTTTTATGAATTATTGATATTTATGGATCGAGTATTACCGCATAATGTTGCGATTGTTATTCAGCCGCGTTCACATTACAAAGGCTACATTGGATGCCCTAAACGGTACATTTGATGTGGAACCGGGCAACGGAAAGGAAAGAAGCGGTTATTTAGCCGATCACAATGTGGAGACCTTCCTCGTCGTGGAGAATGAGAGCAATGAGGTGCGTGTCAGACTCTTCCAGATAGCGCAGTGCCAGTGAGCGCGATTTAAGATAGAGTAACGAAGGTTCGGTTCTTTTCAAGAGATTGCGGTAGAATGAGCGGGATGGTGGTAAAATATGAGATAAGGAGGCAGAGCTAAGGAAGGAGAGAGAGAGATAGAGAGAGAGAGGGAAGAGAGAGAGAGAGAGAGAGAGAGAGAGAGAAGGAGTAGTTATTTTTAATTGCAGACCATCCCTCACCAACAGCGACTAAAGCCAGCCAACGACAAGGGTTTACGTACGATGGGCGTGTCGAATATAAAGCGGAATCAGAGCATACGGTAAGAGTGTTCATTTTTTTCCTATCGTGAAACGAAAGAATGATTTATTGCTGAAAAAGATCTAAATCAAACAACTCTCAATACAGTGCGTAGTACAAATTCAGTTCGTCATCCCGTCGCTTTTTCTTCTCGTTTACCTCCCGCTCCTCTCCGGCCTTTTTCTCCATTCCTTGACCTTTTTTGTCCAATACCTGGCCTTTTTGTCCCGTCTTTGTCTTTTTCCAAAATTTCCTTTTTCCAGGAAAACCGAAGTAAAGAGTCAATTTAACGTGGAAACTTACTTGCTCCAAGGAATCCAGGCAATTAATAAGGAAACGTGGAGGCAACAATACTTCAAGGATTTCAGTCTACAGTTTAGGCAGGACATCGTCGAAGCGAAGGTAGGTACTCTTCCAGAAGGATAATTAGGAATATTAATAGAATTGAATGATTGGCAGGCTGGACTGTACCAAATAATGTAATTAATCTCTTTCAGTTCGCGACAAACGCGTCAACCCCGACTAGGTGGAAGTAGGTTTCAGAAAATAAGCAGAATACATATTAAAGATTAACTTTAACCTTTAATAGGTCTTCTGCTTATTTTCTGAAACCTATTTCCACCTAGTCGAGGTTGACGCGTTTGTCGCGAACTACAAACACTGCTAACAATAAGCATGATCACAGCTCATGGGCTACTATTAGTCCACTATCAGGCATTTATACCATCCACCATGTCGACGTATGCATATTTAGTTAAAGCGAAATACCTTCCGGTTTTTGAAACGCATCATAGACAGCTGAATTCGTACGTATTTGTGCAAAGTTCCTCGAATTTACTCGATTTTTTATTCTAATTTATGTTCATTTGCATAAGCTGCATAAGAATGCTGGTGCACTCGATGTGTTTCAAAAACCGGCCGGTTCGCTATAAACTAATCTACTACTAAACTGATGCATTTAGTTCCAAGAGATCAAAGAGAGCGCGATTCTCATGCAGATCTGCTGCTACTTTTTGATGTTCATCATTTGCTGCTCTGTGATCAGCATCGGAAAAATGGGGTTAGTAATTTGTTTATGTTTTTCTTCTCACATCTTTCCGTTAGGCTTATTGTTCTGTTCAAAGGCCATATTCACCACTCAATTCCCCATGGGGAATTCCCCGTCTTTTTCTCTGCGTCTCTCACATTAGAATGTCATTTTCCGTCCCCAGGGACTATTTCCCCGAGCTCGAGGGAATCGGAGTGGTGGATATGGCCTCAGTGGCTTAGGCTTTGGGCCGTAACGTACTTCCGTTCCTAAGTTACCATAAAACAACGGTACTAGTCCTTATACAGTAGTTTCGTCTGTGCTGTACGTAATCTTGTTGGAAGGACTAACGAAGGGGAACCGTAGTTAACAAAGCATTACTGTATCACTTTTTGTTTAAGAACCAATCGATAAAATCAATAATTGTTCAGATCTATTCTAATGTATGCCACGATGGCCGTTGTCTCTGCGGTGCTACTTTTCATTGCGGCGTATATTGGAGCAAGCACATATGCGGTACGGTAATTACGGTTTCCTTTAGTTTTTAAGATGCCTACTGCCTACAACGTAAGTGTCAGTTAAGGTTAAGTAATCAGTTAAGGTTAAGGTTAAGCGTAAGGTTAGACTCGTCTTCGCAAGAGGTTTGAACTCCGCGCGGGTCCCGTGCCTGAAATACACGGTCCGGCCTCGTTAGTCAAATTAGCTTACAGTACTCCTTATAGAATATTGGCGGTGCGCTATCTCGAGCAGAATGCGTCAAGTTGTCTGAAGTCAGTTTGAATTGCCCGCCAATTGCTGTGACTTCATATATTTAATGATTTCTTTCCTATTTTATCGATTGACAAAGTTTTCTTGCACAGTTTGATCTTTGCTTCTGCTTTTCTTTGTATTTTGACGCGTATTAGTGTAAGCTTCATTCCATAAAGTATTGATCGAACACTTCCCCAAATTGCACACCTATCGCACACCACTGGCGCGTCTGCCGCTCCGCAGTAATATATACCCCTACTACTGCGCGCCCTGCATTAATTTAGACTTACATATTGACAATTCTGCACTTGCCGCTTGCCTACATAAATATTATGTCCATTTTAAGTTTTCCATAGAGCTAGCGCTATCGGTGCTAAGCCTTTTTAGGATCCAGTATTCTTGTGATTTAGGACCGTCAAAGGAAGCATCGTCGTCGAGAAGTCCGTAAAATGCCCCGTGCTCTTCGGGTCTCCATCGTATTCTCGGTGATATTGGCCGCGCACTTTCTAATGCTCGCTGGAATACAGGTTAATTTTAGAGAAACTGTTTTTCAACCTTGTGACAGTATGTAGAATGCAATCTGTCCTTATTTAGTATTCGTCAACAGCTAGAGTAATCAGTTACGATATGTCCAACATATTAAAGAGAAATACCGGGCGGTTTTTGAAACACATCGTGGACAAATGAATTCTCACATACCTATGCTAATTTGCTCGAGTTTTATGTTCATTTGCATAAGTTGCATAAGAATGCTGTTCCACTCGATGTGTTTCAAAAACCGGCCGGTATTTCGCTTTAAAGTGCGAACCAACTAATATAGTAAACATAATCAATATTACAAATACTTCATAAAGTGAATATATAAAAAGAACAATATGACAGTATTAATAGCAACTTATTATTGCTAGTATTGAAGTTAGACTGTATAATAAGAATGTAAATACCGTGTAAAACACGGACCTCATTTCGACCCCCTGTCGCAGACAAGGATTTTTATGGAGAGAGCGGCATGTGCCTGACAACATCGGCTGGTTTGAAACGACGGGCTCGGCTGGTTTGAAACGTATTTGGGCCAGAGCCAAATCTACCTGAAGGCCTGAAGCAGAACCTGGACCCAGTTCTGACGAAGAGTGCCCTAGTTACCAGTTCCCATTTCAGATTTTCCCCTCGTCTGACTGTACATTTAACTGTGACGATGATGAAGCTGTGCTGAATGGTGACTGCATCCAATTGCCCGATCCACAGGTTGAGGTATGACATTATCCCTTTAAATTTAATTAATAGGCACTTAGCCTCAATTATAAATGTCAGTCTATTGTCTTATGTATAATGCACTCCAGGGAGTGGTTACTGTTTTGCCTACAGTTTCCCTTTCTTGCTTATACTATACTCATCTGCAATTATTCTAATTATCGTATCCCTATACTGTAATTAGGCACCGTAGCGAACAATTGTATTTTTACCAAACCAAGACGTCATTTCATTTAGCTCGTCTTTGAAAACATTCTTCTGTTACTGTTGTCTACGTGCGTTTTCCTCGCCCTTTTATCGGCGACAAAGGTTCGTTTTTTTTTTTCAAGAAATTAACACCAAAATGTTACTTCGTTATTCACAGACTACCGTTTATTAATGTCCATTACGGTATGTTATATACTGCATCAGTGAAAATACGTAAAAAAAAATATTGTTTGTGAATGGGATAGGGGTTATCTTTTTTATAGTAATGGGTAATTTTTACAGTAAGATCTGCCTAGTTGAGCATCATATGAGTTGGCGGCAATTTATATGATATTTCTTAATGATCAAGATATATTGATATATATCTAATTGGGGCTCGCATGTAATTGACAGAACATATGTTACTTCTTTAATTATCAAGCAATTACTTAAGATCTTCATCGTCAGTATTCTCAGCGTTTCTGGAGTGGTTTTCATGTGGCTATATGAATTTGCACCTCTTTCCCATCGGCAATTTAACATTTGGCTGCAAAATTTCGAAACTCCGGACAATATGACGCTAATTGAAGAATTGGATGTTTATTGTAGGTGGGTAATGGTTTAATTGGCGTTATAATTTGACGGTAGGCGGCGCGGAAGAGCTCGCGCCGCTTTGGAACGGCGTACGCCGCTCGCACGCCAATCTTTACCATTGTCAGCGGACTTGCGAAACACAAAATCAAGGCCCTGTGCATGCAAATTCTCATAAATACAGGAATTAAAGGGAATATGTACTTCAAAGGTAAGGGAGGTAAGGGATTGAATAACTTCAAAAAGGGCATACATATTCCCTTTAAAGCCGTATTGTACCTACTATCATATGAAAATTTTTACATGATACACACAAATCCTAGGTAACCTATGCAAATTTGGATTTACGTATCATATGCAAATTTCCCGAAGTGGGTACAATACGGCTTTAAATATCTTTTTTATTCATACAAAGGAACTTTTGCACAATTTTAGAAATGGGTCCACAGTGTACGATCTCCGTATCTCATTCACTCTGCTCCTCCTGTTCGGAATCATCCTCGTTTTCATGCAAAGTAGACGGAGTGAGATGATCTCCAGATACGACTTTATTTGGAAGTTACAGGTTGGAAAGACTTTAAAGCGAAATAATGGCCGGTTTTTGAAACGCATCGTAGAAACGCATCTTCTTACGTATTTATGCTAATTTGCTCGAATTTAGCTCGATTCTTTATTCTAATTTACGATCATTTGCACAAGCTGTATAAGAATGCTGGTGTATTGGATGTGTTTCAAAAGCCGTCCGGTATTTCGCTTTAAACCTAACCATATACCCACACACTTCTAAGTCTGTCTGGGCCTGAATCCAAGACAGAGTAGCATCTTAGGAAGCCTATTATGCCGTAATGGCACGCCCATAGGCATAGTCAACGTAGATGGGAGGCACGTACTACGTACCATCTACGTCCGTCCAATTTTTGGCATATTTCCACTTTCTAAACCTGTTTTCGCTTCATTAATCAATAACTGTTCAATAATAAATCAATCAAACAAAAAAAGAAATAAATATTTACAGGCGTTGGACGAACAGCTGGAAATGCAGCGTCGGCATCATCAGAACAGAAAAGTGTTGGAGAATGTGCTTCCCTGGCACGTCGCACAACATTTCATCGATAAGAAATCGGACGAGCTGTATTATGAGGTATGCTAATTCGGGTTCTCATTCCGCACCCGTAGTCGAGATCCATCCTACACAGCAGTAGCTCGGGGACTGTGCAACTAATCATAATGGCGTGTTGGTTAACAATCAATACAAAGGGTGAATGTCGACCAAAGGGAACCCTAAGACACCACGCTTCACAACGCGAGAATACTTACTACATGGCTGAACTTCCGCATGCATGCCGTCATTTAAGACAAAAAGCATGCATGCCGTCAATCGTGCGGCATGCATGTTTTTTAATTGACAGCATGTATGCCGAGTGTGACCTGAGTAGGTACACATGAAAGCAGTTTCTAAAGATACACAATAAGCGATACTAGTAATGAACTGAGGCAAAGGCAAAAGCAAAGTTTTGTTGAATATTAAGTAGAGTGGAGTAGAAATGAAATCAATGTTATCTACAAGGTGTCAGTGGCATGAAAAAAAGCCAGATGTTTCTGACAAATTGTTCGACGTCTTCGGGCTAGGGTCAGGGGGGAGGGGGGTCAGGTGGGCCCTAGCCCGAACACGTCGAGCAGTTTGTCATCTGTAACTCGTCGCCTACATCTGCTCATCTGGAACTCGTCGACATCGCATCTGGAACTCGTCGCAGGACCTCTGCGGAACAAGTCATACGCTTTGAAACTTTGTATTGAACCACCCTTGCATAAAGGAGCACGCCATTGTGGCGTAAAATATTTATGACCATGTCAAAACATTTAGGCGTGTCCGAATGCGTGTATAATCTTCGCTTCGCTGACCGAATTTAACAAATTCTACATGGAACTGGATGCGAACAATGAAGGCGTGGAGTGTCTTCGAGTGTTGAATGAAATAATTTATGAGTTTGATGAGGTAAGGGATTGATTTGCTTAATAACATTTTTGCTCTATCGATTTTTATCACAATTTTTTAAATAGTTCCTTTTCTTCCAGCGCCCTCTGATTGTGATTCCTCTAGTTTGTCTATTACACTTCTTTGCAATCTTTCTTCTCAAAACTGGAAGAATATTGTGTGTGTCGCTGGAGTAACATACAAACAAACAAACGAACAAACAAACAAGTTTGTTCTCATTACCGTAGCCTATATTCCAGTTGCTCAACGAACCTCAATTCAAATGCATCGACAAGATCAAGACGATATCGACCACTTATATGGCGGCTTCTGGTTTGACTGGAGAAGTGGAAGGATACGGTAGGCCATTGATGGCACAATACGGTAATTATGGTGTAGTGTGAATAATTATGGTGTAGTGTAAAAACTTTTCTTGTGATGTAAAAGTGGGCGGAGTTTGCGATATTATTGTATAATATCACCAATTAAATCCCATTAGCCATGTCATTGCAGCTCACGTGGTCGCCGTTGCAAACTTCGCCAAATGTTTGCTCAAACGATTAGAGGGACTGAATGAGCACAGCTTCAACACGTTCAATCTACGAATTGGTGGGTATACTGTGGGTTGGGTTACTGTAGTTTCTACTCTGACCATTTCGTATAGTGTAGTCTGTAGTCGTAATACACTTTCCTTTGCTTCTGTACTATCAATGTATCTCTATATAACTATTGTGTAACGGAGGTATAGGATCCGTAAGGTATCAGGCACTTTTGTTGAACATGTATGATGTTTCTCCTCTCTCACTCTCGCTCTCTCTCTCTCTCTCTCTCTCCCTTTCTTCCTTAATGTACGCACTTCTTGAGCTAAAAAAAAAAACTTTTTAGGCATCAACGTCGGCCCGGTAGTAGCCGGAGTAATCGGTTGCAACACAAGGCATTACGATATCTGGGGCAACTCGGTGAACGTTGCCAGCAGAATGGATAGCAGTGGAGTACCGGGAAGGATACAGGTAAGGAACTATCTTCCAAGCTATGCTATATTAACAACTACAATACCCTCTATAAACTATTCCCTTAGGGAACAGATCTCCCATCTGACGTGAGAGTAGCAGGAAAAAAAGTAGAAGTTCCCACTCGAGGGAATTGAGTGATGAACAAGGTCTCGGGGGGAATCCTTCAGAACTTCCCTATAAGCAGCTGAATACCTCCTACTATACGATACCCATCAATTTGTAAGTCGTAAGTTAAATTTTGTCATCTGGAACTCGTGCTCAGGACCTCTGCCGCGGTACATGTCATAAGCGAAATTTGAATATGAACTCCCTTAAATAAAGGTGTACGCGTACGCGCTTGAGGCGTAAAAGATTTATTTATTTATTTAATGTGAAACTCTATTGAACGACTCTTGGATAAAGAAGCCCTCCTCCCCCCTGATATGACTTCTCTCGTAACTAGATTTCACAGAGTGGAGCGAGAGACACGTTCATGTGTTACAGTAGTGTCGAGCCGATAACGATATCGATCAATACTAACTACAGTATTCAAGGTGACCGACGAGGTGCGACAAATACTGGAGAAGGAGGGATTTGAGTTCGAATGTCGTGGCGAGATCAACGTCAAGGGCAAGGGACTCATGACGACCTACTTTCTGAATACAGACTCAGACGACGCGGGTGACATGTTCTGAGCAGCTGACATTAAAGCGATGTAACATCCGGTTTTTCAAACGTATGATGGACAATTGCACTCTTACAATTTTTTATTTTAATCGCACTAATTCACATATAGTGCATGGGGTTTAAGAAAGTTTCAGAAAACAGTTGTGTTCGCGCACTAGTAGCGTGCAAATGGCGCTTCAATGGTACATATAGCACAAAATCGGTGATGCGCTATTAGCACGCCACTAACTAGTGCGCGAACAAAATCGGTGATGCGCTATTAGCACGCCACTAACTAGTGCGCGAACAAGGTTTCTGAATTTTTATGAAAGCCGCACCTGAACTATGTGTACAGTAAACACGTTCGTCATATACTCCGGGATACCAGAATAAGCTCGCTTAACTTCTATATACGTGTGCCAAGTAGGGTTTATTATTACGCTAGATTTTCTCATTGTGTAGCTCTGCGGCTGCGGCTAGGCTTATACAAATTGTTTAATTTATAAATCATTATGATGATATATTATGTGCGTTAGACGTTAGACGTTAGTGGAGTCGGAAATTAATCTGTGATCATTGTTCATGTAATTATTATCACCGTATCTTATGCTGCCAATATGTGGCCGCCAAACTATACAGACAACACTAATGTACATATACTAACTAAATGTAAGTAATTTAATTCGCGCATTAGTCAAATTTGCCCATACTGACATATTGATATAACTTTTATTGATGTAATTGTCTGCGTTCTTTTCGTATATTGTATTTTTCAATGTCGTTTCTCTGTTCTCTTTAAAGCGGTATGGCACGTAAGGCACAAAACCATACTCATTTCAGTATAATACATGTGAATGCAATTCTACATCACACGCTTCAAAGCCATATGTCATTCCGCTTTAAAAATTAATTTAAAATTCTACTGTAGTACTTCGACTTCCAAACCGGTGCACAATCTCTACGGGTCCACGTGTTCAAAGTTAGGGGGGCATGGCTTAAGGCGCACTCTGAATTACTTTCTCGGCTAACATCCTCCCAGCAAGTGGGAGTTCTCTCCCGGTAGGTATGTCTGGGAGTCATCTCAATCGGACTATCTACATAAATTGCCGGACTAGCACATCAAGAAATGAATTATCACGCCCTCAGACTTTTCTACACCATGTTTTAGCTTTTAATATACTTTATTCTTTCTGAGTGGCTTGTTTCTCGAAAGTAACGTGGTGGGACACCGTAGTTAGCATGTCTCGTACGTACTTGACTTACCGTAGGCCGTAATGTAAGACTTCGAAGTAAAGTTACGCATAACGCCACCTAGTCATCGTAAACTGCAAGAGAAATATGTTCCCGTACCTACGAGAAACTAGCTTTGTTTCACAAATCTTACATGTTCGTCCTATCCGTATAAGTATGCTTTAAAATCCTATTGCATGCAATTGTTATAATCGCTTTAATATTGTTGATGTTGCTGTTTTTTTATATTATTCTACGCTAAAGGAATACGTGTGAATAAATCTTAAGATAACTTTTAAAAAAAAACTTTATTCCTCACAAGAAAAGTACATTATCCAAAAATAAACAACAACAATAACAAAATTATTAGCAGTCATTAGATTATTAGAGGTCGGAACAAAAACAAAGTAGACTAAAGCGGGTTAATACACAAAAGCTTGTTATAAATATGTATATACAAACAACCAAAAGTGGGGCAGTGCACCTTGAATTTCCATGCTCAAACATGATATATGACAAAGTATAACTAACTGGCGAATCAGGAAAACTAGAGAAACTCCATAACATTTGAATACGGTATTGGTTACGGTATCTGTTAAACTTCTCAAAACTATCTCAACCTTACAATGAGCCGAAATCTACACGAACACCCGAACACTAAGCTACGCGAAGTATAAGACTTCTAGCAGTAGAGATAGACTGTAGACTACGATTTAAACTAACAAATAAATCTAAAAGTATGCCTGAGAGATCAATATGGCAATATCGAGAGAGTAAGAGAGAACGAAATAGAGTGAGAACGAGAACTACAGACAGGACTGCTATTTTTAGCCCAAGTTGAAGCCTAGGTTTATGCAGGCCTAGACCTAACCTTCACGCCAGTACTCCGCCTCACTGATTTAGAGTAATATCCGCTGGAGCCACAGGTACCGGTCGGTACGTCGAAAGTTTGTTCTGGTGTCGAATCTTGCTACTGAAAACGATGATTTTAAGTTTTTCATTTTGTAATATTCGGTAGTACGTCCAATAAGCAAAAAGTTGAACTTTGTGGCAAAAATTTGCTTCCACCTAAAAGTTATTGGACTAGATAATATCTCTACATTAAACATAGTTACTATCATAAATAATTTTGGTTCTGTTCCACATATAGACCGATTCAACTGCTTCTGCTTCATTGACTACTGTAACGATTACTGTAATAAAATCTCAGAAAAAGATAAAATCATAAAACGGAAACTTACCAAACATCATAAAAAGTCTTTTCGATGAAGCGCACGTACATGTGAGGCGAGATGTCGAGGTCGGTATTGGAGCAAATACAGCCGATCACGTATTCTGTAAATTGATAATAAGAATAAGAATAACCTAAACAGATTCCCGGGGAGACTTATCAACGGGCGATCTAAACCTGGGGTTACCTGACCGTGTCCAGAGATATTCACCGCTCAGAGGCCGTATTCACCAACATGCAGGGAACCCACCCTGGCCTCCCCAGGGAGCTAAAGAGTGTGAGAGCAGAAGGGATTCAGAGCTCTCGTGAGCCCTGTGTGTTGGTGAACACGGCCTCAGGCTCGGAATTTTTACACTGTTCATCAAATTAGTTTAAAAATAAATTAGAAAAACTCACTCAAGAAGGAGGCGTGCAGCTTCTGATTGAGCCAGAGGAAGTTGTTGGTCGGACGATCTGAATACGAGACAATTTTCATCCGATATCATTTTCATTCATAATCTCCTCATGTCTATCACCACCCCTCCCAGTCCCTTCCCTTCTTCACATTCCCTCCCAGCCCCTCCCCTCCTCTCACTCTCACTGTCCCTCCCGCTTCACATTCTCTCCCAGTCCCTCCCTCTCCTCTCCCTCTCGTTCCCCCAGAATCTTGAAAATCACCTGTTCGTTTAGCAGAACCACTTGTTTCCTTTACCGGATCAACTTCTTCTTGGCCATCTTAAAAATTGGCAAAATTTGAGATAATTCCCAGAAAACTACCGCAAAACCTGAATATTACCCCATCCATAAAACGGTCTTAGCTAGTCGTAAGCAGCGTGGACATAAAGCACTGATTGCTATAACAAAAGGTGATAATTAGCCACTTTACAGCGAAATTGTTTAAAAAAAAACGATATCTTACCTTCGTGTGAGGTCTCGTCAGGGGGAACACCTTCCCGCGTACAGTGTAGCTCGGGGAAGTCAGACAATCCTACAATGGAATAGATATAATCACATATATAAAGCCCTACAAAAGCACCGAGTACAAAAGCCATGAAATGCTATTACCAAATCTGAATAAACTGAAATTTTAAATTTTTAAATTTGTTTTACGCTTCAAGAGCGTGCTGCGTGCACCTTTATTCAAGGGAGTTCAAAGTACAATTTCAAGGTATGCTTATGACATGTTCCGCAGAGGTCCTGAGCAGTCTGAAATAATGATCTACGCACATCAATAAACGTAGTATAGATAGAATACACCAGACAGAAAGGCAATAACATCGACAATAGTTCATCATAAGACAACTGGTCAGCCATACCAACTGTAAATGGAGATACCCCATGGAGTTAGTTTAAAGTGAAATACAGGCCGGTTTTTGAAAAGCATCGTGGACAATCGAATTCCTACGATTTTATGCTAATTTGCTAGAATCTAGCTCGATTTTTTATTATAATTTACGTTCATTTGAATATGCTGCATAAGAATGCTTGTCCACTCGATGTGTTCAAAAAAAACAGCCGGTATTTCGTTTTAAAAAAAAACCTGTGAATTGAGATACAAGTGTGGTAAAACAAACACTCACCTTCAGCGTTCAGATTCAGGTTCGAGATCTTCTTAATATTCAGGGTCTTTAGACGGCTAAGCGGGAGATCCGTGCAGGTCTAAAATGATGTTTTCTTCAGTGCACCAATTTTTGCACCAATAAACGGAGCACATCTCACATTTCCATCAGAACTCAGAACATCACACATATAGCAGAGAGACTGAGAGAAGAAAGAGAGAGAGAGAGAATATAAGAAACACAAATAAATTCTCACTGCGGTATCAAGTCAATGAGCAGGCCAACAAAGCTACAGCCAACTTCTACAGCCAACAAACCCTTACCATCTTGATCAGTTCATGACATAGAAAGCGAATCTCTTGGCTGAATCTTCTCACTAACGCGTCGGCAGTGACTGCCGAAGTCGGTCGTCGTCCTTCCATGGCCTGAAGGAAGCAAAGTATGCTAATAGCTAATATTATGGTTTACGGCGTATGGTCAACCACAAACAAATAAACAAACAAACTATGAACACGGTTTATAGTTTAAAGTCTACGCATGCCTAACCAGCTGCTTGATCACAATCACATTCAACATTTAAAAAAAACGTACGACAATTGACAAATCGTGATGTTTCAAGAGTTCAATAATTTCGTGGTGTTTCAAGAGTTCAATAATTTCGCGGTGCTTCACGTGTTCAATAATACGAAATAAAAATTAGTTGCACGCTAGCAAATGGTTATCACATATACATAGTTTCATCAACAAGGTGTGTACGTATCGTTTTGTTGTTTTGAGACACCTTTGACAAATGTCATAAGCTAGACTTAGGCTCACACTCGTCCAAACAAACCTACCGCATACAAGTCGAAGAAGTTGACTCGTCTGAAGATCAGATCAGATGACTCGATCCAGAAGTCCTCGCGGTCCAGTCCCGTCATTGACATATGCAGGTAACTGAACTCCGAGATCTAGAATAGGGTTAGGGTGAAGTTATTGTAAACACATATCGTGGGTGGTCTCGGCATCTTGAGTGGTCTCGGCATCTTCGTTGGTCTCGACATCTTGGGTGGGGTCTCGGCTCGGCATCTTGGGTGTTCTCGACATCTTGGGTGGTCTCGACAACTTGGGTGGTCTCGGCATCTTGGATGGTCTCTACATCGTGGGTGGGCTCAGCAACTTGGGTGGTCTCGGCATCTTGGGTGGTTTCGACATCTTGGGTGGTCTCGACACCCTGGGTGGTCTCGACAGATCCCGATTAGGAACTCTTACTTTCGTTTATACCGCATTTCAATTTTGTGAGTACATTAATAATCAATACTCTATATGTACTAATAAAATCACAACTCGAACGTGACTCATGCACTCATGGACGAGATCAATAAAAAAAGCCACGATGTACAATAACTAATTAATCAAAAAAATAAAACTCACATCAAAAGCAAGCGACTTGGAGTCGGGTGTAGTCTTGGAAGCCAGCCTCCTCTCCATGTCCATCACACGCCGCATCAAACTTCGCATATCGTCGCGCATCTCGCCGATCTGACGACGGTAGCTTCTATTCTGCAAAACAACCCTTGCAACTTGCATGTCAACTTAGTCACAACAGTCATACACTTGTTATTCAATTATAACCCTTTTATTTTTTATTTTTTCCATGTATTTTATTATAAATTATGTTTATTTCTCTTTATTGTAGTAAACAGATTAGACCGTTGGAACAATAACCACTTCCAATACTGTACCTAAAACACAAGTTCCTTTCAATTCAATTCAATTCAGTGGACACATATTAGTGAAAATTAGTGGACAATTCAATTAGTGTATTTAATCAGTAAGTGTGTACTAAGATGCTATCAGTTCTTCTCAATGTGAAACTGTTAGCTCGGCGACAATGGGAACCGAATAAGCAGAAGAAGAAGAAAAAGAAAAAAGGAATTTGTTTGCAATTCTCGGAACTCTACATCACACCTCGGCGGGGTCTTAAACGCGCCTTAAGATCCGCCGCAAATTGTTATTCTAATCTTATATCGTAATCGTTTCCACATATAACCAAACACCAAATTACCAAAGGGAAATTTAGACACACTACACCACAGGATACCTCGGCGCGCAATTTCGCATATTACCTGACAGCCTCGCCTTCTCGCCTTTCACAAAAACAGTTAAATCACTCACCAATCGAAATGCCACCTCGATTCCCATGGACATTGCCTGCGGGGCGAAACGGACCCGATTAGCATACGAGCGAAAATCCTCCTCTCCTCGCGGACCGCCCGACATACGAATGAACTCCTAAACATTCGGATTCTCGATCGATCAAGGAACATAGGAACAGAGGCCGTACTCGCCAACACACAGGGAGCCTTCTCTAGGCTCGAATCTCTTCTGCTCTCGCACTCTCTACGCGCAGCTCCCTGCGGGTGCGGGGATACCAAGGAGGGCTCGCTGTGTGTTGGTGAATACGGCATCAGGACTTGCAATATAAAAAAGCCAACCAACCCAAAACATTATGTGTTCCGCAACCCGTCCAGGAACACCAGGCGAAAGAAACAATTAGTTTTCCATAAATAAAAACTGAACACTGAATCTTTAATACTCAGTGTCAGGCGAGTTGCGAATATGCAAAGTATCAACTTACAAAAATTACCGTAGTTTCATTCAAACAAAAGTTACAGGAGCCAGAAACTAGACCCAGACTTGCCAACTTGGTGCAGCTCTCCTTTTCCGCGCCAAATACGCGCGGCACACCAGCACCCAAACAGACTTTTCCCAGTGAAAAGATAACTACACACGTCGATGTCGGATGGATGTCTCAATTTTGCGACACGATCCCACCATCCGTTACTAGTCAGTGGCATCTTTCCCGGCTGAAATAAAGACAATATGAGTCGGCATTCGACAAATAGTTTATAGCCGCACTCATTGTCACTGTATACTGTATACTATAGGCGTGCGCCATGAGCCATGAGTATACGGCGTTTACTTAAGTTGGTGGGACATATAGCAAAACAAAAGGTTATTTGCCAACAAGGACACTACATACGAACTAGAGTATGTTTCTTTGAAGAATAGAGCTTAGAGCAACCAAAATCTACCAACAAGTCGAAGCACAAATATAATGCAAACTTACACTATTGAATACATTGCGTCTGATCGGGTGGTTGGGTGAGGTAGCTGCATCCTCTGGATAACCAAACGGTTCTTCTTCTAAGAGTTACATGTGTATGATCAGTTTGAGTTAGAGATACCTTCCCCCATGGTGGTGGTGTACTGTAGCTCTAGCGTTGCCTAACTTGAGCAAATCTGTCAAACGCAACACTGAGTAAATCACAGACGTGCAACTCTCTCACGGTTATTCTGCCATTGCGAGTTGGACCAAGGACCATAAATCAAGTGCGAACACTCAGGTGGTGGTGGTCCTTTCAACTGTTTTTGAAACAATGTACCAATGATACGTCTTAATCTCACTTTCTCACCAGAGCGCTCAGCGGTAGCCATGTAATGAGTTATATCATTAACGCTAATGACCCAATGAAGAAAAGAACAATGAAATGGTACAGTCTACAGTACCCGCTTCATATAACCCAAAACGACCACAACAAGACAGAACATACCGTCACCCCAGTAGTGTTGTTCAGACTTCACACGCTGCAACGAAAAGCGATGAGTAGGCTGTTGCTGAAAATAGGTATATAAAGACACGACTTACGACCATGAATTTAGTTTCTTCAGAATATTATTAATTAATAACAGGCTATTACAGACTGGCACAGTTTGTCAAACACCGGAGAATAAAAGTTCAGAATCGGTTACCTTAGAAGGGTGAATGTCTTCCTCGATTGGCGGTCCCATCGACATGTCAATATTGTCTTCTAAAACTGGAAGTTTTTAAGCGAAATGCTAGCCCCTTTGGAAAATTTGCATATGATAAGCAAATCCTATGTATCCTATGCTAATTTTGTACGATTGCCGTGGACGATAGTACAAAATTAGCATAGGATACATAGGATTTGCTTATCATATGCAAATTTTCCAAAGGGGCTAGCATTTCGCTTTAAGCACCAAAAAAAAACGGCCACGGAAGTATCATGTAACCTTTAGGATCACCAACTCCACCTCTGATCGAGCAAATTTGCAGATTTGCACATTAATCATAAATTAGAAAACATGCCATTACTTATTGCTAGCCTACTAGCCTAAATGCCAACACAGTGTGTGTATCCGTATGCACACAATCTTCAAAATTCACATCACACATCACAGTGAAAGGAAAAATAATAATAAATATAATCCACATACCTTCAACGTCAACCCATTGACCACCATCCCTCACGGGCTCCTCGACCACTTTTCTTTTCTTTGCATCCCTCACTTCAACGTTATCACGTCTTCCCTGGGGAGATCGGGTAAAATTCTCCCGGCCTCCCTGCGACTGAGGGGATCTCACAGTAACGGGGACATTCTCAACTCGTCCGCGCATGATCCTCTGCAAAGAACAATAACAAATGTATTTTATCTGTAACGTATACACATAAGTATACGTGTACTAATAGTCTAAATGGTATGTTGTGTCTGAGAAGTAGAGATCGCAGACCTAATTATCATACAGATGGAACAATAAAAGGAGCCAGATCTACGGAGAAGGCAGGAACTCTTCGACCCGAAGAACCTCACTGGGACCTCCACCTTCTGGACTGTTGGACTGGTGGAGATGTGGATCGACGAATGGAATGGAGAACGGAATCTACTGGCTGGACTCTACTCGCTGGGTCCTCAACAGCCAAGGACCACAACATTATCTCACATTTTTTTGTCTATTGACAGTGTGTCCAACACTTTAGCGTCATTTATTGATGGTCTAGTTGATACAACTCAGCAGGGTAAGGTAAGATCCGCCGCAAATTGTTATTCTAATCGTAATCGTTTCCACATATAATCAAACACCAAATTACCTTGACGGGAAATTTAGGAACATCGTTTCTTTGCAGTGGTGGCGCAGGAGGGGCCTCGGTATTTCTTCTGCTCAATTCAGCTTGGAGCTCTTCATTTCTGAAAAGTATTCTAAGAGATGCTAGCCCTTTGGAAAATTTCCATATGATAAGCAAATCCTATGTATCCTATGCTAATTTTGTACGATCGTCCACGGCAATCGTACAAAATTAGCATAGGATACATAGGATTTGCTTATCATATGCAAATTTTCCAAAGAGGCTAGCATTTCGCTTTAAGTCTTAAATATACCCAGGATCTAGAGTAGAGAATCCACCACCCACGGAATGCTAAAGTTTAAAAGATCGCCATCAGTTGGTGATAGTTGAAGAGGGTGATAGTACTGGACCCCTTAGGACGCTTGATTTTCTTTTTGTGAAGTTTACTACAAAACTAGACATCCCCTATACATTTACTACAAAACTAGACATCCCATGCATTAGTCTAGTAAAAAGAAACACACCTCTTACGCAACTCATTCAGTTGTTCTTGAATTTGCAAGAAATCTTCAGCAGATGCCATGCTAAATGCATCAGATTACAGGACAAACAATCTTAGCCAAGTTTGAAATCATTGCGGTAAAATACTAAAAAGGTTACTCGAAAGATAGATCGTCGCTAGAAAGAAACAGAATCGAAAGACAACGAATAGGAACACGCTGTGGGCGTCTAGCAAATCAATAGTAGTGTGCAAAATATGATTAGTACGACACGCGACGCAAGAAGAGCACAAGACCGCGTCAGGACACCACCCATGCAGATTGCATCTGCATCGATCTGGCACACGTCTTACAAAGCAAAGAATTCATTGGCAAAATCTACAGTACGCACATCCGCCAGTGTCAAGACAAAATTATTAAAACCTCCATAACAAATTTGAACAAAACATTTATTAATAAAAAAACCAAATAACAATTTCAAAGCAAACAATTTGATAGATGTTATAAATTTAAAGTATACATAAATTTGAAAAGAGACCAAACGAGTGAGACAAATTTTCAATAACCAAAATACAGAATTCGCGTAAGCAAAAAATATAACAGACCAAATGAGCGAGATAAATGTTGAATAACCAAAATACAGAACTCAAGTATAGGCAAGACTAAATAGCACGATCTATTCCTAACAAAATATGAAAAGGCGAGGAAAAGAGGGGTCGGATGAAACCCAAACTATGTTAGCACTATCGCGCTAACAAAGGATATGAATAACACTTTATTACATAATTATTGGAATACACATAATCGTAATTATTGGAATACACATAAGTCAACAAACAAAAGACATTCAATAGTTCTTTCTCCTCTCCAGAAGTGGTGTCACATTACGACAAATTAATATCAGCCGGATCATACGCAGCATAATCGCCACCAATGGATGCCTGATTACGGAATTTCCGACTGAAAATAGTGAGATATATACACTCTCCATGGTATACTGTAGTTACAGCCTCCATGGTATACTGTAGTTACACCCTCCATGGGATACTGTAGTTGAGGGTTAGAATTATCACGTGTACTACTACTATGTGTATGCCTCATACTCGTACTAGCAACTCGTAAAATCGTTACCAAAAAACACTACCAATAAGGTCATACTACTGTGGCTTGACCACAATCCGTAAAAGTGCCGTCGTTACAAAAAACAGACTAACAATAAGACTAGGCGTTTATTCCCTTTAGGCTACAAACTATAACTCTAACTCACCAAACATCGTACAGGATGTTCTCGACGAAGTGGACGTACAACTGTGTTGGAATTTCCATATCTGCATCAGTGTCCGAGCAAATACAATTGATCACGTGCTCTAAAAAGTAAACAAACAACTAAACTCGTACATTTCACTACGAAAATCCTCGTCTATGACTTAGGGGTCGAAACGAGGTACCCTACTATCTACCCTTATTCAATTATTACGTTTTTTCGTTCAATTTTCCTATTATTCAATATCTATTCTATTATAACTTATAATTATGTTTTTTTTTCTAATACGACGTCAACACAGTAGTGATTTTCTCAAATAAGCTGCGTTGCTTCGCTAGTCACGAGTTAATTAATTAGTTATTCACCAATTTCCAGAGGCAAACAAAAACTCACTCAAAAAGAGGGCATGTATCCGTTGATTGAGCCAGAGGTAGGCCGTTTCACGCTCTGAAGCAAATCGCATAATGTCATTCATTCAATGCAAATATAAGAATAACTCCGAAACCCATACTCAAAACAGAGCTAGCTAGCTTCTCTCTCTCTTTCTCTCTCTCTCTCTCCCTCTCTCTCTCATTATCTCCACTTTCTTCAATTTAGGATCAAACGAACATTAAATTGCGGAAACTATGAAACACTTACCTTTCTTGGTTAGCCGTTTGTTCGTTCGTAGTTTTGAGGCTGATTCATCTAGCACTAAAATTACACAGTTACACGTTACACATAAAAAGAACAGTGAATATCGCATGGCCAAGTACTGAACAAAGGCAGAAAGTATAGAAAACTAGAAAATCAAACATGCTAATCAAAACTACAATGTTTAGAACAAAACACCTACTTTCATTTCCCTCGTTTGCAGAGTCGCTTACACCATCAGCATCACTGCGACCAGAAAGCGCGACAACTATAAAAAATAATCAATCATAATCAATAATAATAATAATAATAATAATAACTAATAATAATAATAATAATAATAATAATAATAATAAAACACCAACTCGAATTCAGATTATTAATCTTCCTGATATTGATCTTTAACAAGCAATCCGCGGGCATATCTGCACAGACCTAAAATACACTCCTACTAATCAGCATAAACATATTTGTTTGTTCTACTAAGTGTGCTACATTACGGTGTTCAATATTATCCCACTAAGTGCAGTATGCATTTCGGCAATACACACATCACTTCGATTTGTGCTATACTACTTACTACTGTAATAGCTTAATAGCTAGTAGTTACAGTATACTAGCTCACAAATTCAATTTTCCATATAAACAGACTTACAGAATGGATAAGTTCACGGCAAAGAATCCGTGTCTCTTGCTTGAATCGCCGGTTCAACGCGTGTTCTGTTACAGCATTTGCCGGACGTTTTCTCTCCATTTGCTGTAATGAGGCACGCTATTAGTTCCCATAAAAACCATGTTATATTGTTACATTATATTTTTCTTCCAAACTATTCGTATGCAAATAGACAACACGAGCGCCAAAAAAATCCACTGTCTCGGTCTAATGAAAGAAAATCATACGAAACAAGCCCTGACTACTATAGTGCCTTAGTGCCTTGCGCCCCCACCAAGAAAGCATAGCATAACCATAGAAAGGCTGAAAGGCATCTTGCTCCTTACCGAGGACGAGGAGTAAGTCATTCTCAACAAAACTTGATGGACTAGATGATCATGATCCTCAGTATTAAAGCAATATTGTAATTAATTTGGGAAATGTACAAATGATACGCATATCTTACGTGCCATATTCAAATTGGATGCCCTCCCGGCACACAATTTACATATGATATGTTGAGACGCAGGCATCAACGATACGTTTTGCAAACTACGCACAATAAATAGTGCTTTAAGATCTTCATTCTCTCCAATGAGGGAGCAAAGATAGGGCACAGTATACTAGTACTAGCTCAACAAAACATCCGACAATGAAAATGAAATAGTCGTACAGTATACCTCATACAAATCCAAGAAGTTACAACGTCTGAACTTCGACTCCCCAGAAGGTTCAATCCAGAATTCGTCTCGCGGTAAACCCGCATAGGTCATGTTGATATAACAGAATTGTACGATCTGAAAAAAAAATATTTCGTATTTGAGCTTCCGATGATACAATCATTGTACTACATGCATTTTGAAATAACAAATACAACAGTGACAACTGGCAATAAATCATGAATCAGGATGTAAAAAATTCACTTAATTACCACATGCTTGAAACATGTGCAATTACATGCCTGGACACCGCGATCTATATCCATAATACTACATTCTACGATCTGTTATAGGGTTTCCAAGTATGGTGAACAGTATTTTTTATTTTACAGTATTTTGGAACTACATATATTTTTAATTTTTCATATTATATAGTAAATTTCGTGCAGATATAGTAAATTTCGTGCAGATATAGTAAATTTCGTGCAGATATAGTAAATTTCGTGCAGATATAGTAAATTTCGTGCAGGGTAGTATTGACAGAATCACATCGAATTTTTGGGATACTTGGAAACCCCATTAATCTCAATCTACATCAGCCCATAGCAAGGTTGGCTCATAGCACACCCATCAAAACTCTTAAGATAAACACATCTTACGTCAATATTATGGGACGATGAGAACGGAAACGGTTTGCTCGTATCAGTCCTGCGTTCCAGTTCCAACAGTCTTCTGCGAACACTGCTCATCTCACTACGAGTCTCGCTGATCTCATTGCGCTGCGAGTGCAACAAACGACGGTAGTGTTGATTCTGAATCCATAATAATGATTAACTCTGGTATAATCCAAACTGAGCAAAACTGTTAGTCATTAGGATGTACCGTGTACTTTATCACGCACAAGTGTGCGTGCTCTGTGATCACGTAACTATCCATGTTTCTTATTACTTATGGGGTTTCCATGTATGCGATTCGCACTTGCGAAAATGACAAACCGCTGTCCATGTTCAAGTCATTTTACATGCATGTCAACTGCCTACCGTAACACATGCGAATCGCACGTTTGACATGGTCCTGCAGCGAAAGTGTAGATCCATACTATTTGAAATAGATCCATACTAGTTCCAAAATCGCTGCGGAACCATGTCATTTACATCGACTTGAACTTGAGCATGGACAGCGGTATGTCATTTTCGCAAGTGCGAATCGCAAACATTGAAACCCCATAATATACGTGAAACGAAGAGTTGGGAAGCGATATGAATAACCGTGACCGTAACAGTGTTCAAAAAAGGAACCAGCTCAGAACCAGCCCAGTACAGCACCAACCAATGTACCAGAGGTCTTTAGCTGCCGTGCTACGTAATAGTCCTAGTAGGTATCTAGTCTAATGAACCCATAGAACTAGGAGTAACAAGTGAACTTTGCCAATTGAATAGCTAAGGTCTAAGCTTACCAATTTCATTGAGACCTCAATACCCAGTGACAATGACTGGGGCGGGAATCGACCCTTGCTCGCGAACGTTCGAAAATCCACGCCCGCTGGCGGGCCACCGGTTAATCTTATGAACTCCTGGAATACACAACTTAATAATTAATCGACAGTGTTAGACGTACGTCACGCACACTTTCATGCAGTTTGCGTGCTGGCCCGCTTGCTACATTAGCTTATTAGCTACGGGTCGATAAATCTCCTTGCATGCATCTACTCCACCCACGCACATACTTGCTCCACGTAGATTAATTATGTACTTCTCTAATAATGTCCTGACCTTCCTACAGTGCACTTCATAGACCTGCCACAGTGTAAGGCACAACTCAGTCGGACTAAAAAGCAAAAATTATGAACAACTTACCTCGATTTCAATGCTGGTTCTCAGCTTCGAAACCCTGTCCCACCATCCAATGCCCGATTTAGTGGGCTGAAAAGTACTGATTGATCATTGTAGTCAATAAGTCAATCCAATCCAAATCAACTTTACTTGATTTGATTTGATGTCATTAACAACTAACAACAAGATACCGCATAATGCTGCGATACCGTATAGAGATACCGTATAAACCGTATAATGCTGCGATGCTCAATTTCACAGTGTGACTATGCCTATGCATAATCATAAGACTTTAAACTATACTATGTATCTACACAGCACCTATCATTTACGAAAAGAAAGTTTCTTTTCGTAAATGATGGGTGCTGTGTACAAGAAAGACAAAATGCGTTATGTTTGTGTGTTTATCAGTTTCAGCTTCGATGTAATATATTGATGCACATGGCCCCTTGTTAGTATGCAACAACATCTTGGGGTACCTTTTGGTTTGCGAGCTATTAGCCACTACCTCAAGAACTTGAACGTGTGACTCGTTGATCCAATGAACATTTATTATTAAAGAACCTACACTCGGGTTAACCACACGTCTGTACGGAGTGGGAGTATCCATGAAAGAATCCATACCATCCACATCCACTGTTGAATACTGTTCTTCTAAAAGGGGGTTATTCAAATCAAAGGGAGTTATTCAAATCATGTCACAACTGTTATAGTGACGGGAGTTGAATACAAAACTATTCTATTAGTTAGGATAGCCGGTATGCACGTTTTCGAAGAGCAGCAACTTTCCCAAACGGAGAAATTACTCCTAATATCGACTTACCTTCATCAGCCCATGGCTCGACCTTCACGCGTCGTAGCAAATTCTGAAAAGCACAATTATTAAAGGTACAAATAAGAATATCATATACGTATACGCTCTAAAGGGAAATCGAAGGTCCATGTAATATGCAAGACAAGGCGCTAAGCTAATAAACCAAAAAGAGCTATCTCGCTCCGCTCGCTAGCACCGACTGCTCCTTTGGCAAGCTTGATCTTTGTTATTGACGTGATAGTCTAGTATATTATACACGATTGTCTAGTATATTATACACGATTGTCTAGTATATTATACTACATACACTTAAACCAACCTTTGTGATCGCCCGATTCTCACTTCTTGGTGTCGAAAATTCGGAATTGCCATCTGAAAGAATATATATGTTATTAGTTTCTTAGACGACATTACGTTACTCTGTTTTCGTAATTCTGCTTTGCTTTTTGTTTCGCTTCTCGTTTTATCTTGGAAGCTTCCGAGTGACGCATGATATATACGACGATTGACGTAAGATACGGTAAGATAAGACAATCACGGTCCATGTGCTTATCGGCTCACATTTTGTGACGTTACATGGGAACTTATTATAAGCCTCGGAAGTACACCATTTGTGCCAATAATGAAAAAATAAAACTGAAGTAAACATAAAAATACAGTACCTTCCCACTCATCACCATCAACGTTTGGACGTTCTACGGCAACCTTTCTTCTTTTCATCTCTCGCATCTCCACACTATCAATTCTTCTATTCACATCTCTGATCTCCCTCGCGTCTCTTCGGTGACGTTGAGGTGACCCAGTCTCCCAGGGACTATGGGCGACTACAGAAGGTTCAGGCCTGCGGGACTGATACGAACGTGGCTAAATATATAACATATAGCCTTCTCTTACAACCTTACCATATCCCTCCAGCAAGTACGTGCCTCACCCTGACTCACACCAAGTGAGCAATGCGCAAGTGATGTACAACGGTACTTTACGATCATATAGCTTACTTATACTCTTAGTTTACACGGTTTCATGACGAGATACAATGGTAACTCGTTCTCATGCCTCATGCCTCATGACCGTAGCTAATGTTCTAAAAGGTAGTTAGATACGTACTTAGGAGGTGAAATCTTATAATAACTAAACTTCTTTTATATATCATGAATCAAAACAAACCTTGAAGTCAGCTTTTCGTGTTTCCCTCGGTTGCGCAGGTTCCTGTGCAAGTTCCGACGAAGCGGATGCAGAAGGTTCCACAACCTCTTCTAAAACGCGGTGCACTTAGATTACACTAGGAAAGTAACGCAAAGAAGGAGAATAACCCATACACACCAAAGATTAATCCATGAAATCAAACTAGTACGCTTACCTTCAACTACAACTCGTCGACCTGCCGGCTTCGGAAGAACCTACAAAACACATAATAAATATTGGTATCTAGTATACAAATATATATTGTAATGGCTTTTTGGTATTATGATCGTCACCAGAACAACTTACCACACAGACCAAACTCAATATAACGCAAGGAAAACTTTACCCCCGCAATATAAAGCAAAGAAAACAACCTTGACAGGGAACTTCGGCTGCACACTTCCTGGCTCGGAAGCCACATTGGGAGTTGCATTTTTCCTTTTTAATTCTCCTTCGAGTTCTTGATTGCTGTAAACAATTGTTTTGAAAAATCCCAAAGGTCCAAAGGTGTACAAAGGCCCAAATCCAGGTACAAAACATTCCAGTTACACAATCATACACAAATCCCGGTGCCGTCACCAATTATTTAAGAAAGATAACCCACCGATTTCTCAACTCATTCAATTGCTCCTGCAGCTGTCGAAAGTCTTCTGCAGTTATTTGAACTCCACTGGTTGGCTCCGGCTCCGCCATATGGAAATCTAAACGAAGTACAGTAATCTTGAGAACCAATTAAAGTACTGGTCACAGCACACGAGAAACAATTATATTTGCACAATTGCACAAGACCAAGTAAGGGAAAAGCACAGTCCGGAGTTGGAAGGTCAGAGCAAAAACCGAGAAAAGCACAAACCGACGCCAAATACGCGACGCGTTTGCCCGACAGAGCACGTGTGCGCGCCCGACCGATCGATGTACTAACGCTGTGCTCAGTCCAAGCAAAACATGTGCGGATACGGACACCCACTTGAATACAGTAACTGAAAATCTCGATAACTTTCGGTTCATTATACCAAGCTCACAATTAAAAAACAAGTCCTTTTACTTCCCAAACACAAATTTCAATAAAAAAACTCAAAACTCAAATACTAATATTGCCGTACCTAACGTGAAAACATGGGCAAACATTCATATACATGAGAAAATGACTTCAAAGGCGAACGAAAGACTAGTACCGAAACACTAAAAAAGTACAAAAATTCTTGCACATGGAATGAACAAAATACTCTATTAAAGAACACAAAACGTTTGACACTTTCAATATGTATAAAAAAGCTGGCCTCGATTATACTATTATAAAGTGATACAAATAACACCCACAAATTTCCTCCTTTCTCATTTTCATTAGTGATGCATACACGTGGTGATACAACCAAATTGACAACGACGTTATTGAATAAATATTTACAACTATAGACTAACACAGCGAGACTTTTACATAAATCAACTCAGCGTTTATCATTCAATAATTATCTCCGAAATCACACTAAACGAGCACTCCATCGAGATCAAGTTACAGTATGGTACAACATGTAATTGCATACAATACCACTTGAGGCATTACTGAAGTCACAGAACGCATACACGAACAATTGCTTGTAAAACGTTAATCCTCTAAAACTTGAAATACCTAAAGCATAACGCTCACATAACATCCTTAGCCCATAACAAGGAGTTTACCAATTAGTATAACACATTCGTTATTCTGAAGTCCTAGACACGAAGAGCAATTACAATACTAATCACTACCGTAGTCTAGGCTCCATTTTCCTGCAACCCGTTTTCAATTACGGTGTCGACTAAACTACTGTCAGTGCGTGAAGTAGCAGTTGTTGGTCCGTTTCTTATGATGGTCGTGTTTTGTTCTTCTTGTGTTGAACCATCAACTACTCCAAAAAGAGCTTCGAAGGCAAGGTTGACCAGGGAATCGACGTCGATTTCATCACTAAAGAGAAGAGAATACATGCATGTATCGTTGAGAAGCCTAGGTATTTCATTTGTAATGTATGCAGATGACATAAAAATATACAGTACTATTAATGATCCTATAGATAGAATTTTAGTTCAACGCGCAATAAACTTGGTGCATGATTGGTCAATTGAGTTTCAGTTACCTTTGGCTCCTCATAAGTGCCAAGCACTGTACATTGGCCCAAACTATCCAAAAGTGGACTACATTTGTAATTCAGTTGTGATTGAAAAGGTAACTCAGCTCAAAGACCTAGGATTTATTATGACAGATGATTTATCCTTCTCTAAACATATTTCCTTTGTTTGTGCCCAAGCAAGAAAAAGAATGTTTGCTCTCTTTCGCACTCTGAAAACGCGGAAGGCAAACCTTTTGGTTCTTGCATATTCTCTTTATGTACGTTCAATTCTAGAGTCAGGCTCGGTTGTCTTTAGTCCATATAAGAAAAAGGATAAGGTGGCCCTAGATCGGATCCAACGTACATTTACAAAGCGAATTTTTATGCGTTCCCAATTGCTTGATTACAATGATACACCCTCTAGTTCAGATAGAGATACATTATTGAAGCTTGATACACTTGACAATCGACGTAGGAAGGCAGATGCTAGAATGCTCAGAAAAATATTGGCTGGCAAATGCGGCCATTATCTACGTTCAATGTACAAATTCAGGAATTCTAATCTGTCCTCTCGACGTGGTCGTATCAAAATCATAATCCCTCGGGTGACTAGGAATGTTCGCAGACACTGTTTTGTCCATAGAACTTCACTTATGATTGAGAGTAACCCTCGCCTATTCCTGTAAACATAATGTTTTTATTTGATGCTTTTATTTTAATCAGATTTACATTTTCACGTTTCATAGTTATTCATTGTGGTATTGCCTCGACAAAACTTGTGCGACATTTTATGTTCGTAATAAATGTTATGTTAATGTTATGTTATGTTATGTATCAGCAAGTTGGGTCTCTACATTTGGGATGTCCAGTGCAATAATACTGCAAAGGGTAGGCTGGTAGGCACGTGCCGAGCTTTCAGACTCCCCGGTTTTTCTCCAATAAAGATAAGACAGATCTAGCATCAGGGTGATTACCTACACATGCTGGATAATTAGCCGAAACGGTGGTGCTTAATAAGGATATTTGAAGAACTGTCTTATCTTTATTGGAGAAAAACCAGGGAGTCTGAAAGCACGGCACGTGCCTACCCTTTGAAGTATAAGTATGTAAATATGCTTTTGTATACAATTTAGAAGGAGCCCACACAACAAGTAACATACAACATGTGTCTCAGTCAATGGGTTCACTACTAACATATCAGTAGTTGCACATATTCATAACACAAACACTTTTCAATGGTCAAAAAGCGCGCACTACATTATTTGGTGTGTGTAATAACGCACGATGTGTTAACTATAATATGTAAATGGAAAAAGCCGATCACTGCTCAGAGAAAAATCGTACTCACTTGATAGAAATAAAAAGGGGAAAACTTACAACGCATTCTCCACTCCTTGGTAAACCTTCTTACGTTCCGCTTCAAACAACGACTGTAGTAATCGGTTCTCGAATAAAACTAGAGAAGCTACCTGAAATGTTTGTTATTTACTTATCCACTTCCACCTCCACCTATGATGACTATTTCAACGGATTGCCTGCAATTTCTTCTTCAGTTACTGTAACATATAGTCATATGTTATAGTATCACACTATTCTAAATCTATAAAGGAGGTTATATATACTTTTATTCTTATACCAGATATATAATATTTATTACCATTATCTGTTATGTCTAAAAATGGGATATATTGGAACATATTAGCATAGGAAGAGTAGAATAACAGGAAAGGGTCTAACGAGTAGATATGCCCGAAATTTTTTGGGTGTGTGTACGAGACGAGTGGATCCTCGCTATAAGAAGAGGACAACAAAAACAAGCTACAATCTTTTTCGAGAGGCGAAGCCAAACTGCCAAACTACTCTACTCAATCAGTCGACAAAATGAATTGTTTTATTACATTTACAAATTCGTATGAAATACACACAATTACCAACTCACAACCCCGAACTAAACAACCAGCATCACTTTTATATAAACCACCGTTAATTTGGTTAAATTTAGCGCACTTTGGAGATTGCTTTCAGTGTTGTGTTTGCCTGGCAATGATCGTATCAATAAACAAATTCAGGGTGGAAACTGGAAAAAAGGGCTCTCGGACGTAAACCAAACTATGTAACAATGGAAACCTTTGTAGACTTGTAGGGTTTCCATGTATCATGTATCCCAAAAATTGTCTGTGATTCTGTCATACAACCGTAGGTCTGCACGAAACTTGCATATATAATATGAAAAAAAATAAGAAAAATATTCTCGTGTAGTGTAGGTCCAAAATAACTTTCACCATATTTGGAAACCCCATTATATTAAAGTTAGAAAGCCACCTTCTTCAGCGTGTGCAATTGTTTCTCCTGTTGCAGCATTTCCCAATATATCCTCCGTGTCAATTCTCGATAACGGTCCAGGAATTCTGGTTTTACATCAGAGACGCTTTTGTTGTTGCCCTAGAAACACGTACAAACTCCACTACAAAAGAAAAGAATATCATAGAGAACGAACGTATTTATGGCATAACTCGGCACCAAAAAAGGAGCAAGCGCAAGTTCTCAACAGTTCGGTTCTGAAACACTCTGGCTTGGGACAGAGAGAGGGAGAGAGAGGGAAGGAGGGAGAGAGAGAGAGAGAGAGAGAGAGAGAGAGAGAAAGAGAGAGAGAGAGAGACAGAGAGAGAGACAGAGAGAGGAATATGGCGAATATAAATATGCCCAACTGCAATGCATAGTATAACAATCACACGTCGTTTGTGGAAAACCACTGATTCCTCAGATATCCGGTGACTCAGCTAAATGGCTCACATTCATACCATAAAACAATTATAAACAAGAAACAATATCTTCCCCAACCTGTCTCTTTGGTA